>CM076591.1:12950000-13260000 GCA_038430175.1 Ficus hirta | reverse complement strand
AAGTGTATGACAAACCATTAATTTTTTTAATATAGATGACGACGGTCTAATTAAAATGTATGTTTTTTTAATTTATATAAAAAAAAGATAATTTAAAAAAAATATATTAAATTGGTCATTTGAACCCCCCACCCCCCAAAACAAAAGGATATCCAAATCGATATATATATATACACACACACTTGATTTCTTGTAGGGTACGTGACTTCCACAACCCCACCACAATCCACATACTTTTTTTTTTTTTTTTTGGGGGGGTGTGAAAATGGTGTTATTAATATAATAAAAAAGGGAAAAGTGCTTAGGAAGACCAATTTAATTAAGCTAGCAAAGTAGAGGACTTGGTTGCTTTTCCTAAGTCAAAGAAAATTGTTTTTAAGTTTATTAGCTGTTCAACCGCACATGGTTCACTTCTAAGCTTAGGAAACTTTCAAAACCTTAGATTTAGTCTTAACATATAAACAAAGAAAAATAAACTTCGTTGTGTGTTGATAATGGTCTTTAATATACAAACACACACGACACTGGACAAATGGCTCGATAGGGATAGCCAATACGTACATTAACTCCGCAACAGGTGAGCTCACTCTTAGAATCACAAGGTCCATAAAATTGTGACATATCCATAGAGTCCAGCCCATTTGATTAAGGGCTTCATTTTTATTCACATGAAATAAAGTTGACAAAATTACGAAGAAGTACTTAAAATATGACTTTTCACTTAATTTTCTCTCTTTTTTTTTTTTTTTGGGGTAAACACAAAGATTTAACTTAAACTTTTTCTTAAATTTATGTTTCTACCAAACTCTATTTTTATCCTTGTATTTTAATTTTTCCATCGAGTCCAAAGCACCTCAATATTATAACGTCTAACAAGTCCAAGATGGAGTCACCGATCGATTAACCATTGGTAACCGACCTTTCACCAGTAACAGTAGGTTCTTGTTCTTGCCCTTTTTTTTTTTTTTTTTTTTTTTTAAAATTATATTTTAGAGTAGAATCACCAGTAGCAACAGTTACCAAGTGGTGAATTGGACGGTAGCCCGAGTCACTTGGTGAGTCATCAACAGATCATTGATAGCTAGAGTCACCGATTGAGTGATTGTCGGTCACCCCATCAACATCGATCGTTGGAGTCGCTCAACGAGTGATCATGGTTTGGATGTGCTTGATGAGTGATTTGTCAATTGCCCATCTACGCCGGTTGCAAGAGTCACTCAGAGTGACTTTTGTAACCGAGATGTTATTCAATGCATGGAGTCACCAAACATTATTCTTCATTACTTTTTGTTATGGTTTGGTGTTGGGTCACGTCGAAATTGCAGGTAATGTGGTAAGGTTTGACACCACACGCAGTTGGTGATCTAGCATGCATGCTAGCTCGAGGAGCAGCATAAAATCTTGCCACAATGGTCGCACTTCCTTGCCCCCCCCCCGGTCACCGGTTTGAGACGTCCCTTCACGACTTCTTGGTGCAAAGATTGTTCGCCTTCTCGAGTTCCTTAGAGTGACAAAATCACAAGGATGCGGAGGCGAGCAAAGATTGAGGGAGAGTGGGTAAGGGAGAGAGGAGGCGATTGGGAAAACTTGTCGGGTTTGAAAAAATTCAAGTGGAAAAATTTTTGAGGTTCCAATTATATATCTTATAATCTGCTTCTGGGAAAAAAAAAAAAATTTATTTGAGCCCCTAAACTTAATATTATAAGAAGTCATTACAACTATTCTCAAAATGATAAGAGATAATTCAAAACAGGCTTTTATTACGTTTTATTTTTTCTAGAAGACACAAATAAAACCAAAATTTTGAACTAACATATAAAAGGACAAGAATCTGTAAGGAATCAAACGTGTATTTGAGTTTAATCACTTTTCAAAGTTAAGAGGGATATAAATTAGGAACTTATAAAATAATGTTGACTGACTTATGGTTTAGTTGGGGCTTTAAGTTTGAAATGAGTATAATAATAGTCAAAATTTGGGAAACTTTTTTTCGAAAAATTGAAGTTCAAAAAGTTTCAACCAGCCACGCAATTAATAAAGTTAATTTTTTTTTTATCTCTATGGAAATTTAATGGAGCGCCTATTAGCGAGTTATTTCATAGTCTAGTGTTATTTTGCCCCTGATTCAGATTTTTTAACACTTAAAGAAAAATTCAGTTTTTATTTTTATTTTTTTACAGGAAGGGATATAGTACTTCACATTACACATTTGATATGATAAAAAGTAAAATAAAATATTGTCAAGTTACATGTCTACTTAACTTTTAAGTACGAATCCAATTAAAAAAAGAAAAAAAGAAAAAACTTTCAACTGTGAATTAAAGGTGGTCTTAAGTATGTTATCGGTAAATACTATCGCTGATAAGCATAATATTGCTCGAAGATCGTCACAAAACAAAAAATAAAAAAATAAAAAGAATAAAAGGAGGATAAATTAGTTCAAAGTCAACAGGAGGATACCACCTCGGGCGCAATGCAAGCCGTATATGTTTGAAAAATATAAAGCATCTGTATTTGTAAACATAGAGAGAGGAGACTAGAGACATGTCTTCCCTCCGACACGTTCCACCAAAACCCATTTACAGGTTTCTAATTATTATTAATTTTCCCAAAAAAAAAAAAAAAAAAAAAAAACTGTGCTTGCAATGTGTTTTGTCTCATCCCTCACTACTTACCAAACCAAAACATATCTCGAGTCTCTACCCCTGATTACACCTTACATTCAGAGGTGGAGTCATCCATAATCGAATGCGGTTTCCATTTATGTTGAATGTTTGTTTACAAATTTTTTATGTTTATATTTTTATTCTGTAAATACTATATCCTTTATTGTATATCACTACTGAAATGATAGACTGTTTTTGTTGTTGAGGCTACACCTCCCCACCACTTCTTTTTCTCTGTCCAAATTAATGGCTATATAAGGGAAAAGCTACCCCTTTTAATTTCAATCGGCAAGCCATGAATATGTGTAACTGTTACGCAGAGTAATTAGGGTATGTTTGCTAGAAGTATTATATTCAGTGCAAATGCATGTAACAAAATGTAATTAAAATTCACGAAAATAATGATATTATTATGTGTATATTTTTGATGTTTAGAGAGCATGTCCTAGACAATTAAACTTAGATAAAAACAAATTCATAGTTAAAAAAAAAAAAAAGTACGACCATCTCGAAAAACATCAAGTATTCTGCAAAATAAGTTCACACTTTGATAATGTGGGGTTGATCTCCATTGACAACAATGGGGGAATTACTTTCCTTCTTTGGTGTTTGTACTGATTGCTACCATGCATTGATTCTTTTGAAGAACATGAAAAAATTTGAATTCTTCATACACTTTATCTCGATTGGTGTGCATGTAATATTGCAGGGGGAAGAAATTTGATTTTTACAAGAAAAATATCTTTGATCCTTCAAAAGCTCTTTTTGCCTCCAATGCATTTTCTTCTTATTGATATAGGAACAAATCTACTAGTCACATCTTTCTTAATCTGCTTAAAAACTTTCAATGAATGAGGGAAGTCACCCTCTCCTCACCTAATTTTAGGGAGTTGAATACGGGCTGTCTTTTGAGGTTGGTCGCTATATGACTGGCCTAACGAGACACTAGACACAATGCTATCAGTTAGTAACGAAGTCAAGAATTATTATAAAGAAGTTAATTAGGAAGAAGATTTAATTCAACTTTAGGCTTCTTCACAAATAGGGACTTGATCTTTCTTTTCTTATTTTTTTTTTAATTTTTATTTTTCTTGATAACATAAAGCCTTTTTTCTCGGGCTTGATCCTTGATCATATGCTTAATTGTGTTTTTTGGTCAGTTGTAAAGGAGAAGTACGTGCACGGTGCATGCACGCTTCTCAAAAGGAACGGCGATTTTTAAGGCCACATTTAAGTTATTCATTAATTTTTCTTACAAGTTTTTCTTCTCTGAAATCAATGGGAGTAAAAATGTAGACCCTCATCGAACCAAAATGAAAGGACAATTCCAATAATAATAGCAATAACAACAACAATAATAATAAAGTGGAAGAACAATGACAATAATGGACCACTTTGATTAAAATAAGAAAATGATGATACAGATACAAATTTTAATATTAATTTTTAAATATCAAATTTATGTAACATGTGAATTATCATTCTAATTTTATTCATACTTATCTAAAGTATATTATCATATTAATTGATTATATTTATCAATGCAAAGATGACAGCCCACCACTAAATGAGTTGATATTCAAAAATTAGCACCATATTTGGTGTCCATAGCAATGTTTTTAAATAAATTTCTCTTCGAAGAAGTTTTTAGATATGTTATGATTTTTTTTACTAATAAGGATATATATATATATATTCATATATAATTTTGTGAAAAAAATAATTAGAAAACCATGAGCGTATAGTTTCAATATCCAAAACAACTCATGCTTGAAGCAATTTCCAATTCATTATTATTATTTATTTACGGAATCAATAATTAATTATAAGTAGCTATAGAGCCTAACAAAAAGAAAATATATTATAAAAAATGAATCTTTTAATTAGAATATGAAATACTTGTGGAATACAATGTATTTTCGTCTTTAGAATTTTAGAACAAAAGGAACTAAAAACATATTGTAGTAGGTTATTCCTTGTCTACTAAAGTTCATGTACTTAAATACACATGGGTCAGCATCCGACCTACCATCATTAGGAAATAAAAAATAATACAAACAAAGATAAACTAATACGAAATGCAAGTTAGGAAATATAGCTATATAATTATCTGTATGGAATTATCAATTAAGTTAAACGATCTAATAATTATATACAACATATTGATAAATTTTGTTGAGATGTTTATTATTATTTTGGTGGTGGGTAAAGGTTATAATAAAAATTATTATGAAAGCAACGGTGCTGATGAAATGTACTATATCTGTGTAATTTGTCAAGTCGATGTGCCACATTACCAACCAATAATTCCCAAAACATACAGCATTAAGATGGCAAAATATGGAACTTCATAAAGTTGTTCCTTTTTTCTTATCTTAAAAAATATATATAGATATATACATATATGTAACTAAATAAATATTAAAGGCTTCTGGTACTTCATAAAGTTGGTTATTGACATTTAAATAACATGTTACAGGAGATAAACAAACACATACATAATGCAAACTTTTTCCATCGAGCTTTTTTTTATTTTTTTATTTTTTAAATCATGACTATTATAATAATAATGGTTATGTACAACTATTAATATGCCTTAGATATTTACAAAAATAGCAGTACAAAAATTTTAGCAAAGGAATAAGCCGGCCAGGAATAACTTTTTCTTTTGTGTACATCTGTTTGTTTCTAACCTAATATATTAGAAAAATGTTGCTGTATTTGACAAATTCCACCGAACGAACAATTTTAACTAAAAATAGAAATTTCATCTTTTCAATACTTTGTACGCATTTCCTCATATTGATTTAGATCTTAGAAAGAATTTTTAATTGGAAACACCAATTTCAGAAAATTTATCTACAATTTATGAAATGTACTCCAAGAAAAAGGGGGAAAAAAAACATAAATTACTAGTACATAATGTATGGAAGATATATAGAGAAAAAAAAAAGAAAAGAAAAGAAAACTAATTCGGAAACCACCCAAACATTATTTTGTTCGCTATCAACCAGCTGTAGTTCTAATTAATTGACAATAGTTTCATATGTTTCTGTAACTATTAATTTCTCACTATGTCTTCCATACAGATTATACTCAGAAAAGAAAAAAAAAATACAAATAAAAAAGGAAGCAAATAAAAATAAATATTATTAAACAAGAAATTAAAAAAAAAAAAAGAAGGAACATGAGAACAAGAACAAAATGCCTGGCTTTCCCATGTACGCCGCTTTAGATGGTTTTTGCCGGTGAAATTCTCAGAGGAATACGATCGGCCAAGTTCCTCATGCGCCGCAAAACCGGCACGACGATACCGACTTTGGTGACCGAGAGACAAGCCAATGAGTGCCAGAAAACCTAAGTAACACATCCCATTTTTGATGCAACAACATCAACAACAACAACAACAAGAACATCATGTTTCTTCTTCTTCTTTTTCTTCATGAGTTTTTTGCTCAACGGAAAGAAGCTAAAACAAGAAAACTCTCGTATGCTCAATACAAAGGAAGAATATATATAAAAAAAAAAGAAAGAAAGAAAGAAAGATAAAAGTATTGATGGGCAAGAGAAGAAGAAGAAGAAATTAGAAAGGTTGTTCCCAAGGAGATGACGAGTGTTTCCCGTTAATATTGTTGTTTTCAAAGGAGAGAGAGAGGGTTTTTATTTTATTTATTTATTTATTTATTTTTTGTGGGACCATAAGAAGAAGAAGAGTAGAAGGCCTTTTTGTTTCACACGTTGGGGGTGTTCCCTTTTGTCTTTCCATTTTCCCCTAACCTCTATAAATATAAATTAAATTAACAACAGTCAATGACTTTAAGGCCCTTCAACTGACCACAATGACTTTTATATGCTCTTCTTTAATTGCCTTTCAATTTTTGGTTTTTTTTTTTTTTTTTTGTGGTTTCCCCAACAAAGTTAGCTTGATTTATGGAACAATGAAAATCCAATTTTAAAGCTTTACTTTGAACAAGCTGTTTCTGGTGACCTTCCCATAATATGTTCATTAATAGTTTATTTTGTGTTAGAAGTTTGTAAAGAAATACTTGTTTATTTTTGTTTTTATTTTATTTAGGGTTTTATTGGACCAATGTTTTTTAACACCTCTCCCCACCGTTTTTATTGTCTTGAATCTTGCCTTTCTTTGAATATTGGTTTGAAAGTTTGGGATTGCAATGAATTATATATATATATATATATATATTAATTTGCTTGGAAGGTAGATTGCTGTCATCAACGAATATATATTGCTTTATACGCTTTTTCAACGGTCTTGATCATGCTTACACGCCACACCATTTATGTTTTTATCTTAATTATTTTTCTCTTGGTTAATAAGAGCAAGAACGAAGTTGTGGTTCAAATGAAGAGCATCCCATAAGACTCTAGCTTGCCTTTCATGGATGGATATATATTTTTTTTTGGTTGCTTTTTTAAAATTTAAAAGAGAGCTAAAATTGAATCTTATGTGCATAGTTTCTGTAATTGACAGCATAAAGTAGTGATAATTCTATATTATTTTCTTCAATACTGAAGTCTTACCCCTTCAAAACTAGACATAAAAATTTAGTGTAATGTACCTCCATACATAGATCAGAAAAATAGAGAATATTTACTAATGAGTAGCACTATCCATGAACTCTATTTATATAGAAAATTGAGACAAAACGGTTTGTGTCTCGATACTATGTTTCTAAATTTTGAATGTAATTTCAATTTAATAATATCTCCTAAAAAGTAAATAAACTATAGATATTTATAATGGTTATAGTAATAATTCCACATTTCCTAAGTTTAAAAACATATATATATAGATACGTACAAAGTAATTTAAATTCTAATTACAAAAATAAAATCATTAAAATCAGTTATCCTTAATCAATAAAAAGAATAAGAATTTATAATAGGTCTCATTAATTCCCTGCTCAATGATGAATGTGGAAAAAGGAAAGGGCAGTAGTACTGTGATTAATTGCGTGAACATGATTAGATAACTGATAATTAATCTGTTCGCAGCATTATTAATTATAGAAGCTTCTTGGACTACTTGATATTTGTTTGGACATGTTCTTTACAGAACTGCCAAAGAGGCCGTCACTGGCTTTGGAATTATACTACTTTTGGCGTGCTGAGTATAAATTAGTTCATGTCAAAGTTTGTACTGTTGGTAAATGTCGCTATTACGTACATCTTAAGGCATCTCTTTTGAAAGTTTTTCAATTTTTTTGATGAAAAATTATGCTTACCTTTGACTGAACTTATAACTTTCCCTTTTGTGGCATTTCGGCAATTGGAACCCATAGTCCTTGCAAGACGTGAAGAAAAAGATATTTAATTTAATCCACTCTCTCTCTCTCTCTCTCTCTATATATATATATATAGATATGTATGTACATATATCAATATATATACAAATTTCCCATGAAAGATAAAGTTTTAATCACGGAAAAGATACCACAATATTTATGTCAACTATTTTTTGTGATCCATATATTGGGCAAAAGACACACAAGATCAAAAAAGGGATTTAGTTAACCCTCTCATACCCCACTTTAATTCTAATTTAGATTGGATTTGTAATGATAACATATAGCTAATCTATTTTCTTAAAGGTATAACTAATCTAATTATTAGTTACAAAACATTTGTCATTTAAAAAGAAGTTTTACTTGCATCGATATTGGAATGCCGATGTGCTTTCCAGTTTTTGAGTCTCAAGTATATGTTTTTCTCTCTAAGCATCATGAGATTTTATTAGGGGAATCGGGTTCAATTGAGGATCGTGTCCGTTGTATTATGAGATCGTCCATATTATCTTATTTGATTCATATTATTTCATTAATGTGAATGATATTCCCCTTTAAAAGAAACAATCCTCATTCTTACTAAAGGGTTTTAACATTGTAATGAAAATAGATCTTAATTTGGTGGGAATAGTTATAATTTTAGTAATTGTAAATATAATTACTTTAGAAAAATTTGGATCTTAGTTTAAATATGTAGCTTAATTTTTTTTTTTTTTTGGTATTGAAGCACGCAAGAACACAAATATAATCTTACGACGTAGATTGATCATAAGGACATTCAGGAAGATGAATTTTATATATGTAGCTTAAATTGGGGAGTGGCTGATTACTACATTCTAAGATTAAATAAATAAGTCTTCGAAAAATGATCCTTTTGAACACACGAAGTCATATTGACTAATCTCATTATGAAGAACGCCTTCTGGCATAATTGATCATTCAGGAGTTGAGATAGATCTAGAGTTTGATGATTAGAAATTTTCCCTTGAGAGTTTTTCTATGATACTACCTATTAAGTCGATTGTGATACTAGTATAATCTAACAGTAGTTTTATGTTTATTTCAGTATAGAGTATATATATTTAAACGTCATCGCCACACATATATATATATATAATTACTGTCATTATTAAGCCATTTATCGTGACCTAAGATATTTAAGTCAACATGTCTACCAAAAAGATATAGTAGTTAGTCAACGGAGGTGCCTAAATTGTAAGAAATTGAAACCATAATGTTGTAATAGGTGATTTCACGGGCCAAAGTGGTCGCACTCGCGCGATGAAAATGTTTACATAAACACATACGTGGTGGCACAAAGATTATCCCAAATATAAAATTTTTTTTTTTACATATTTCAAATATTGAACCTCTACATTATTGGTGGTTGATAGACATAGTTGAACGATAATAATATGATCATAATAAGGTGTAAAATATCTGATTATGAATTTCCACACTCCAAAATTCAATATGTATATATATACACGTATTATTGAACCGATCATTTAAGTGTATTTATTTCGATGCATACACACTGCTTTAAGACATTATGAAACTCGAATAATTGGTCAAGCTGTGACCCAAAAGGCAATAGCTGTGACCAACTCTAAGTCTGATTTTAATATTATTCTTTTTGTTTTTTGTTTTTTTTCTTATTCTTAATTTGTTCTTATTGGGATATGAATATTATGGTGTGCTGTGTGCATGTGGTCGCTGTATTCGATTTGGGACGCAAGGACAAATTTGATAGTTGGGAATGGGCCTGGGCCTAATCCTGGGCCTGGGCCTACCCATGGAAAGATCCAAAATCAAAAGTTTTGTATGGACCTGTCCAATGTCAACGTCGAAAGCTGTCACCGACATTGATCTTCTAACAAAATTGTAAAACAGCGACACTTCACACGGCTTCGGCGTTGCAATCGAGGAGGACTTTTCGGACACATGCCTATATTTTTCTATTTATTTATTTTCATTATTTTTGCTAATTATTTTCTATTTATTTAATTCATAAATCATATACCTTAATTCTAGGACTCTTGTTAACTCATGATTTTGGATGTATATTTTTGGTTGTAAATCCTTGTCTACCATTTACAACCAACCCTTTCAAATTAATGGTTCGTTTGGATCAGCCATTTATTTTATATTATATATTAATATAATGGATGTATTGGATTATACATATATTCTCTTTAATCATCATATTTAAATGAATTGTGTATTTTGATTGTTTATATTTAAATAGTCATTTTAATATGTATTGATGAAAGAGAGTATGTGAAATAATTGATAAAAATATATAGAAAAACTGAATGGATAAATAGTATTTTAAGTTGATGTACTATTCGAATAGAGTTATATTGAAATGGAAACTATGAGGTATCTAAATATACATTGCATTGTATTAAAATACGATATATAATGAGTATGTGATCCAAACACACTATGAAATATAAAGATCTATGCAGTCGACGCTTTTTCTCCTTTTTGTGACAGTTATTTATTAGCAATATTGTTTTCACAATGTAGGTACTGCATTTTATCGTTATATAATTTTGTTTTTATTTTGTAATAACGGAGGTGGTTTCCTCATGCTCTCACATTAACTATGCATACAATCCATTAAATTTAGTTTTATGTGGTGTTGGGATGACTTTTTAATATGTCTAATGGTTTCGATCGATCGGCTAAATTTTCCACTGATAGTATAGCGTTGTTGAATAAGCCATGTATATACTCAATAATTTTTGTGCCCTTTTGATTTCTCGTTGTTGGAACTTGATATACGTTTTACCTCTTTCACGTTTCGTTGAAATTTACTTGCAAAACCAATTTATAATTGGGGTTCTGAAATCAACCATTTTTTTTTCGTGTAAAAAGTAAATAGATTCTTTAATTCGTCTTTGCTAACTTTCTCCTTTTTTTTTTTAGAACTTCAAATCTTCTCTTCAATTGTTCTTAATTATATTGGATTTGTAGTGATTCTGGACGAATTAATATTAAAACCAAAACTAATATTGACATCCTTTTGGTTAAGTCTCGTCTCCTATGTGACATTCCTAATCAAATATGCTAATATATATGTTAGAGTTTGGTGATCCGAATTCTGTTTGGTCCAGTCCGAAAAGCTCATGGTATAACATATGTGGTGGAGCTTTATTTATGATATTTTTTGGAGGTATATAGTGGTAGCGGATGGATTTGGCCGAAAGGCCCGATCCTTTTTGGGTATATTTATGATGTAATTTTAGGATTTCATCATTATGCTTTACTTGTAGCTGCACAAAAACACATCCTTTTTGTACTGATATTTGATTTAGTCGATTTTCTTCTCCTCTGCCCATGATTTTTCCCATCTAGGGTTTTCTACGTAAATTTATGTGTTCTTATTTTTCTGAATTTTCTATTACCTATTCTTGTTCGTTATTTTCGTAACAATATATCTATATATATATATATACTCTAATTATACATAAGAAAAATAAAACAACATTCTAGTAAGCTTAATTTAATGTATTAAAAATCTCAAATAAAGATGATTGCACTTGACAGTAATTCCACCTTTAATTGCAGTATAACATGTCAAATATATAGGTGATTGATATAGCGATAATTCAAACTACAATTTCACACTTAGCTACAGATATAAGGTTAGATATAAGCTTTGAATCCTCTTACTAAAGTTTAAATTAAAAATTGCCAAATAGTGTTGACCTCTCATAATTTAGATGAAAAGCACAAGATTGAACCCAAACAAAAAAAGGGGCAATTTTAGATGGAAAATTTCGTAATATAGCCACCACATGCAAGAAAACACGTAGATTTTTCCTCAAAGGAGGGCGAAAAAAAATAAAAGAAAAAAGAAAATTCCCAATAGCACATTGCACGTGCTCGTAGTTGCAATTATTTGTTTTTCCAGCCAATTATTTTTCTCCACCCGTCTTTAATTAGTTCTATACAACCTTAATGAAAATGTTATTACCGGATTTTTAGTTGCTCAAACCTATTCTTTCTAATAATCCAAAATTGATATTTACGCTAGCTTCAAATTTGAAGTTAAAAAACACACATTTCCAACTACTCAAAACCTGTCCTTCAAATTCTTAAAAATTATCTAAACCTTAATTTTAAGATTAAAATCACCTCGAAACAGAGCTTTATAAACTAAAAAGAAGAATTAATATGGCTATTCAGCACGAGATAAAGAGTCGATCCATGGATGTACATGAGACACACACATTTTATTATATATGAGCATATGAAATATTTAGCCAGATAATATGGCATATATATATACACATACATTATAGGAACTGCATGACATCGTTCAATAGGTACTACATAGGGACGGAAGACTTCAACGGACTACATCATCCTTTTAAGGTTTCATCCTTACTCTTGGGCCATCTAATCCCGTCATGGATTTATTGTTAATACTCATATACCTTATCATATATAGACAGTCTACATGCTCAAAATATACATAGATATATAATATTTGACTCCATTTTTTAGCTGCCTTAATTAATACTAATCTTTCCCAAGGTTTGCCTCAATTTCCTAATTCTCACCGCCGCCTCCGCCGCCACCACCACCTCCTTTTCCCCCTCCTTTTCCTCCGCCACCGCCTTTACCTCCTCCTTGACCGCCGCTTCCTCCACCTTTTCCTCCTCCGTGACCGCCGCCACCTCCGCCTTTACCTCCTCCTTGGCCTCCGCCACCGCCACCTTTTCCACCACCACCACCACCCTTTCCACCTCCTTGACCACCTCCACCTTTACCTCCTCCTTGGCCGCCACCACCGCCACCTTTTCCTCCACCCTGACCGCCGCCGCCTTTACCTCCTTGGTCACTGACTTCATATTCGGTGTCACTACTGCCACCACCATATCCACCTCCACCGCCTCCATATCCGCCACCACCGCCTCCTCTTCCTCCACCACGACCACCTCCGTGTCCGCCACGCCCACCTCCTCTCCCTCTCCCTCCTCCCCTGCCTCCGTGTCCATATCCACCGTAACCACCGTCCTTGTCCTCTTCCACACTAGCATCTTCTGCTACCATTTTTGCTTCATATTCGGTGTCACTACTGCCACCACCATATCCACCTCCACCGCCTCCATATCCGCCACCACCGCCTCCTCTTCCTCCACCACGACCACGTCCGTGTCCGCCACGCCCACCGCCTCTCCCTCTCCCTCCTCCCCTGCCTCCGCGTCCATATCCACCGTAACCACCGTCCTTGTCCTCTTCCACACTAGCATCTTCTGCTACCATTTTTGCTTCATTCTCACCTGCAAAAAAGCTTGCAAATTCATGTTAAATCTCTTTTTAGTAAAATACATATTCAAATATTTATAGAGCTTAAATATCCACGTGCTTGCGGACATAATATTTTCCGAATTCTCTTAAAAAAAATATACACGTGCACATCTTGTACACATAATGACTTTTATACAAACCACGAGCAAAAAATAGTACTAATAATATTAACAATCATAATCATAATCATAATAATGATAACGATAAGAATAATAATGATTATAATAATAATAATAGTCTTTAGTAGAAAATAATAATATTCATATCTTGTAACCTTGGGTGGCTTCAGAAGAGCTACAACAGCGCCAGCACCTATATCTGTCACAACATCTGCCGCAATACTTTTCATCTCCTACTTGCTGCGTCTCCTTTGCCACGTCTTCCACTGAATATATATATAGATATACATATAGGTCATAAATATTAACACAACATAAATCAATGAAGAGAAGGGATAGATACATATCTCTCATTCGATATATATGTATGACACCTGTGAATTCATATATATATATATATATATATATACAATTTATGCAAGAAATGTTTGCCTCTTTGGCCATATATGTACACACAAATATTTCTCTGATAATTTTCGCGCGCGCGTGCGTATAATGATAAAAGAACATACACACACACACACTAAAGCCTATACAGAACACTTATTGTAAGCGTACATTTTATGGAATTTGCTGACAAACATGCATAGATCATGTGTGTGTGTATATATATATATATATATTCTCTCTAGTCATAAATCACAATGACAAAATGGTATTGCTGTAGTACCTTGATTCTCATCCTTGTATATCTCAGCTTCTGCTGAAGATATGACAAGAACAGCCGCGAGCAGAAACCCTAGGACTATAAAAGTTCTTGACCTCATTTTTTTTTTCCTTACTATGTTATTTAGCTACTTGGAATATGGTAGTAAGAAGCTTGGGGTTCTTTGAAACGATATTTATAGTCGGGGGAAAAGGATAAGTGAAACGATGAAACATATATATCTGCAAATATATACATACACATATATATGTTTATATATATTAACGTGTGTGTCGTTTCTGCACCGATTTCATAATTAGTTGGCAGTTGATCATAATATTCTTGCCAGATATCTTCGTTCAAAAACGACGACATGTCTGCTGATTGAGCTCTACACGTGGTGACTGCAGGTGGTCACGTGATTAGTGAACTAGTGGATCAAGAGGATTGAAATAAAACAACAATGAGGTGCATTAATAAAACGCATCTGATATTAGTATCATAGCGTTTAATATATTTTTCATGATAACAATATATCATACTTTATGATATAGTATTACGTTGGATTTTTTATTTTTGTTTTTTGTTCTTTCTAGTACATTTAACAATATTTTCCAGTTAGCGTAACAAAAGGATGTCGATAATATTAAAAAAATAATAATAATACTGTACAGAAAAGATACTACACAAGGTCAAGACATCCGGGCTTAATAAATTGGAAAACGCATTTTTATTCAAAATCTACTTCTAAATGACATGGTATAAGTCCTAGTTGTTTGCCAAAAACGAATATTTATATGGGAAAAAAGTATATTTTAGACACTTAAAAAATATTGAGAAATAAAAAAAATTGCTGAGATTTATCTGAATGAGAATGGACAAATTATTTATGATAGTGATTAATATTGAAAAAAAAAAAAAAAAAACGTAGTAGAACAAGGCCAAAGCAACATTGTTCATGACCCTGAGACCTTCTGATGTTAATCCTCATTCTAGCTAGTGATAAGATCAGTAACTACCGAAGAGGACAGCAGCAATATACATATATATATATATATATTTGTATGTATATATATGTATATATTGACCACATGGCAGCAGCTCCAACATCGTCAATTGATGTGTTGACAATGGAGAAGTGAATAATTTCATGGCAGCACTTCCAACACTTTGAAGCTAATCGTGTCGAGTTCAATGCAAATGCTCGGGTCAGTGTTTGCAATCGTCACTTGGCTTAAAGACAAGTCTTGGTCATAGTATATCTTACAGTCAAAAATATATCTGATGACATACTCTTTGACTTTAAGTTAAGATGTTGTCGTCGTTTTTTTTTGTTTTTTTTGTTTTTTTTGTTTTTTTTGTGAGAAGATCTCAAGGATATTTTATAAGATCGAGTTTACACAAAATTTTGCTAGCTTTTTTAAAAAGTTTATTTTGGTTAAATTATATATAAAACTAATTAATCATTTATGTCTTTAATTGACGAGTGCTCAACATACATATCAAAATTTTTCAATAAATTAACACTGTTATTGATTAAAAGTAGATTTTTATATATGTATAAAATTTAAAATATAAATTGTTAAAATTAAAAATTTAGGATATAATCGTAATAACACAATAAATTCAGAGGACATTGGTTAAAAAAACAAAAAATTGATTTCAAAACAGAGATGATAGCCATTACCAAAACATGCAATTAATATGATCATCGCTTGGGATAGAAAGTGAAAATCATCTTTTGGTCTGAATCATATTAACGATATTAAGTAACATAACATAAAATTTCAATTAAGCAACACATTTAGCAGGGACTTAGTGTACAATAATATTATCATATTGGTAGTTTATAGAAATTGAATATAAGGAAAAAAAAAAGTAATAAGAGAAAAAGAGAATAAAAAGATATGTAATATGAATGTGCTTGTGTCTATAGATTACGAACAAAAAATTTATCAATGAATAACATGAATGAACTCCTATATAAATACAAATTAACAAGTATAAAATCAGATAAATTACCTAATACCAATAAATTTAATAAAATCAAAGCATATCCTAAATTACAATAAATATAAATAAATTAAAAAATTTTATGATTAAAGATAATTACATACAAAATAATAATTTTCTTTAATATAAAAACTTTCCTAAGTTCTCTGTGTACAGATGGTCCATCAATTAATTAATTTATTGTGAGGCTTTGGTGTTGTCGTTTTTCCCTCAACAGCGTGACGAGCATGAGAGCAGCAGCTACCTTTTGCAGCCTCTGCCGTAGTCACCATGAACGCAGCAACCATAGTGGCATAACCAGCCATCGCCACGGCCACTGCGGCACGTGGCGTCATTGGCGCTGTCCGCGTCGCTTCTTGTTACTGCTACAGCTGGCTCATCATGATCATCTGCAACTCTCTAACAAGAAACAACATTTCTGTTAATATGTGTTTTTATTCATTAATTTTTTACTTGTCCATCTTTGAATCGTAGTTTTGTTTAATTTCTTCATCCTATGGAGCAGTACATGAAGTTAACAGTACTACTACAGAAATATTGGATTTATTTAGCTTACGCTCAGATTTGGAATGAAATTTTTAAATGATATTGATTGACTTTTTATAACTAATTATAATTTTTGTTAATTTTTTTAAAAAAGAAAAAAACTGAAATAAAAATTTTAGGTTTAAAATAAAGAGTCAAACAACCCATAAATAATCAAATTCAGAGTCGTTGTCGTTTAAGATATGTACCGACCTGGGATATTTGAAGATGGTTTTTATGGGAAACTGCCCAATATTTTTAGATATATTGGTTCTCTCTTATGTACAAACAACAAAGGTTAATAAAAAGGCTAAATCTCATATTTGAGGGGGTTTAAACTTAAGTTTTCAGTACGAAATACTATCGGAAACTTGTTAATTATCAACTGCGGGTTTGTATGAAGAGCCTCATTCAAATTGAAAATTTAGTCTAAACCTCTAAAACCAAACATGCACTTAATTTGGCTTGATATGTAGTACTGTGATTCATCTTTATTCTTAGAAAAATCAAGAGGAAAACCTCATCACCAAACCATATATAGAAGGGCATAATAGTTATTATGCTTTTCGTCTATTATATAAGGAAAATTAAGCTCTGTCACCTATTTGACAACCCAATCTAGATGGTCGAAATTTTTTTTTTAATTTACCAAAATGACCATTGACCATTTTTTTTTTTCTAGATTTAATGAATTAGTGATTGATTATAAAAAATGATGATTTTATCTTAATCATTAATTGATCAAATCAACAAGTCAATAACTGATTGATCATTTTAAAAAAATTGATTGACTATTTTTAAAAAAATGATTTTTTAATTAATTTTTAAAAATTTTGATTGTTTATTAAAAAGTTTCTTAAAAAAAAAAAAGACTATTTAACTCTAAAGCCCTTTTATTTATATATATAATTTAGAGTATTGCAATAATTAATTTTTGAATTAGATTTGACATGGACTACACCACCATGTGATTATTATAAATAAAGGGCGCATACGTATTAAATTGGGGAAAAAAATGAACGGGTCTTAGCTACCCCCGCCGCTGCATTCAATAACCATGAGCTCATGACTGTCAGGTAAACAATCACCAGTCTAATCTTTTCATACCAAATTTGTCAACTTTTCATCTATTTTTTAATATGCCAAGTAAATTAACCCCGAGTAAATGTCATATATTTGAATGCTTTTTTGTTTCTTCTTTAAAGGACCACGTGAATATTGATAGCAATGTCGTCAATGTGGTATGGACATGTCGTTATGAGAAGAATAGTAAAATAATATTGAACTAGGTGTTTAGTCTTATCTACAAAATGTCGTTTTTAAGTGGGTGTCAACTATATATATTGAGAATTTACCTCATGCAGTGCTGAATTTTGCGCCACGTAGTAGAGGTGGTGATGGCACGTGCATACAAATGTCTTGCAGTCACGATTCTGCTTTGTTTGAGGGAAGCGTCAATGAAAATATTTTGAGATGAAAACATATTTGAATAAAAAATTTTAAACAAAAACATTTAAATTGTCATCTAAATTAATGTTTAGATATTAACATTCCGTTCAGAATATTTAAACAGAAATTTATAAGTATGTGTTTGGAAGTAGTTATATAAAAAAGACATGAAAGATGGAAAAATGACATTTGAAATAGTTTTCAAATTTTTTTTTTTTAAATCATTGAAGAATATATATTAAAATTGAGGTGAACTTTGAAGAAGAGTTTTTGTCAAGAACAAAAATCCAAATAATATTTGAAAGTTTTTTTTTTTGTTTCAATTATTTTTAACAAACACATATTTAAAATGAGCATTCAAAATAATTCTCCAACTGTTTTTAAATAATTGCGCCAAACGAATGTGAAGCTAGTCACTTGTGACCTATTGGGGGACACTCGTCTTTATTGACTTTTTTGTTTATGAAAATAAAACTTTATACGTTTATTGTTTTTTACTATTTACCTTCATTAATACAAAATTTTTATATGTACGTTTATTGAACTTTGATTTTTTTTTTATTTTAATTTCTTTAATTATCAATAATTATTAGTGTCCATCTATTAGAATAGAATGCTAATTCTAATACTTAGTTCTTGCGCCAAATTGTTGTTCAGTTATTAGTTAACACCAGTGATGAGACACACTCAGATATGCCAACTTGATAGTGTTTGTCATTATTGGATTTTGCTCTATTGCATTTTTTTTTTTATAGTAAATGAAGAAAAAAGAGTAATTATAAATACCTAGCATATACTCTAATTAAATTGACACTCTTTTGAGGAACCTATCTCACACCAAAATCTCTGAACATTTAAATGGAAAAAGTCCATGAGTACAAGAGTACATGAGAGTGAAGAAACTAAATAAAAATTACAAATCACTTAAAAATGAAGAGAAAACAATTATAAACGCCTAGAAGACAAAACTGCCCTTGAGGAGCTACCTAATTAATCTCAAAGAGAAAGGGCTACAGTAAAATGCTTAACAGATAAAAACTTGAAGGAAAAACGCGCCTTGGATAGTTTAATCCATATCTATTAGGGGACTTAACTATATTAGGTCTCCATTATTACAAGGTAAAGAAGACACTCCAACACGCGTACATTTTCTTGTCGCACCTTCTACGTCGGTTTATAAAAGATAGTATGTAATTATCGGATAAGATACTTATTTTCAAGATTTTTAAGAGAGAAAGTATTCTTACATAATTTAATTAAAAAACTAAGCTAATTTATTTGACTCTACCACTTTTTTTATATGTATTAATTTTTTCATTATTATTATGTCAGTTATCCTCTCTCATCATTTACTTGGAAAAATAAATAAATAAATAAATAAGTTACGGACTGTGCTATTTGGCTCCGCATCATGCTAACATCGCATGGCTCCGCATCAAGACTTCCGTTCAACCTATTGCCATAGTGGAAGAGGAGTGGGTCCCACTTTTGCTATTGTTTTCAAACTTAAAAATGCAGAGCTTGCCATGTCAATACGGAGCCGTACGAGCCAAAGAAACTGCAGAGCCTAATATCATCATCCATTAAGAGTTTGGATGCGGTTGCTGAATAAGGTTTTCTTTTTCTCTTTCGGCATTTTTCTAGAATAATAATAATAATAATAATAATTTGCTAGTCAGCGTATATTAATTAGCACTTGTATGCTTTCTTAATTTGGCACATTGATTAATTGTTGCAGCCACAACACAAGTAATGAGAAATTCACACAAACAGGAATAATATTAAAAGGCAAAAGGAGCCTCATATGATATTATTATTATTTATATATTTACTAGGGAATTTCAAACTGGAGATGGCAATCAATCGTTCGGTACTATTATGCCTAACATAAGACGTATATTTTCCTCAACGATCTTTGTTCATTCTTCCTAGATATTTCGAAATTAAGGTTTTATATATATATATATATATATATGTATATATGCATGCAGTACTAGTAGTACTGCCTCAGTTGTGAGGTTTGGCCTTTTCGGTTTGTGCAGCTTCATCAGCGTAAGAGCAACACCCCAGGCATTCTCTTCCATAGTAACTTCGCCTGCAACAATCGTAGTAGCAACGTCGACCACCGCGCGAATAATCACCGCCACGACCACCGCGGCCTGGATAATCGCCACGGTCACGCCCGCCATGACCATAACCGGGGTATCCACCGTAATTCCCCTCGTACTTCTGGTTGTCTACCCCATTAATGGGAGCGGCATCCACTACAAAATTCGCCGGAAGTTATTTTTTAAACATTTTAATGACCAGTGTGGATATAATATATATATATATATATATAAATATTCCTCCACGTAAACAAAAAAGAAATAAGAAAACTAAAGTGTACTAGACTTAAAACATATATATATATATATAAGTATATAATAATCACCTTTTTTGTTGTCGTGATCAGTGGAAGTCTGGGCAAGATCTCTAGCTGCAACCTTCGAAGATATGGGAAGAAGAACAGACAGTAAAAGAGCCAGGTAAAGGAAAGCCTTAGAACCCATTCTTTTCGTTTCTCTCTTAGTATGTGGTCTCAACAAAGAGCTGATATGTTGGAGAAAGGATGAGAGATTGAGTTCAATATTCTATTATATATATATGTGTGTATTTATAGGCTGAGATCACAAGATTGCTAGTAAGGACGTTGAAGTATTTTATTTTGATCTTGTCCCTTTAATTTCTCGACAGCTTATTATGCACTATTTTTTACCACAAGTAATTCTATTCTCTTTATTATTTATCAGTGTGTTACATTTATGTTCATAAATTATAATGTCGCTTTATAAAATTGTTAAATTTGAGACTATAGGTAGACAATTAATTATATATATGATATAATGAAACGCCGAGTGAGCAAGAATTTAAAAAAAAAAAAAAAAAAAAAAAACCAGTAAGTCAAACTTAAGGCTATTTGGTCAAATCGTAATTAATTGAATTTTTTAAATATAATTAATTAAATTCAAGCCATATGTGGAAGCTGAAAGATATTATCTAAAGAACATGATCACATAATTTTCAAGTAGCATGTATATAGAGATCACGTAGTTGAGTTGACGATAATTAATCAAATAATTGAGGAGGAATATGATATATATATATATAATGTATATATATATATATATAGGTCAGGCTCGTATCCGCCGTCGAATATACAATCCGGTCGTGCCATGCCTATAGGCATGTCAGGAGAGTGTGGAAAAAGAGGGTTGAGGGAAGCTGTACAGTGGGCCCGCACGTGTTGAAAATGTTGGAAATTATGGTGTGAATGGAAATAAGTGCCAAGACAAAATCACTTGGTGGAGTAGAAAATTGTTTTCTGAAGAGCATTTTGATAATTTCCTCGGTATTCGCAGGACCTGCGGAAATTTTTTTTTTTTGGTTGAGATCAAGGACTTGTAAATAAGGTCGTATAGGCATGTAAAATTGCCTCTGTAGACGTTGGAGTTTATTTTATTTTCGGTTGTGAAGATGGACTTGTAAATAAGGTTGTAGGCATGTAAATTAGTAACAAGTACTAGTAAAAAATGTGTATAAATCTGTTAAATAATTAAGACCACGTTTTGTCGGGTTGATCACGAAATAAATATACGTCGGTCGCATTTCCAGAAAATCAAATTGCTGTAAAAAAAAAAAAAACAATGGTCACAATTTTGAAGGGATGGTAATTAAGCTGAATTTATAATCTGCAAGTGCCTATAAGGTTGAAGTTATAATAGATTTGGTGCAATTAGACCACAAAAACTGGGACAATAAAACCTTATATAATCAATTTGCTTACTTGCCTAATAATAGTAATAAGTTTAGTGTATTTGTATATGTGTTATATTTGTTGAGTAATATTAAAACAGAATTAATGTGAAGTTAATATGTAATTTGGTACTTGAATGTGTCTGGTAAGAAACAATTGTTGATGTACAAGATTTAAGGCCAAACAATCTTTTGAAAAGTATTATATATGATTATTGTTTTAGAGAATCGGGGTTCTTCAACGCATTCTAAATTTAATGCATATATTTGTAAGGAACATGAAGAATGGAATGCCAGATTTTGATCAAACTGCTTTTCTAAGTCTCTTTTTGTTGTTCTTTCTTCCCCATCTCGACCTGCACTGCACATTTCCACCACCACCATTAATATCTACAGCAAAAAATGGCAGTGTTTCTAAGTTTTTGGCTCCGGAACTTGTCTTTGTCTGAACCATAGGCCATTGGCATAGCCCTAACCCAGGTCAGAATTTTCCTAGATGCCCTTCAAAATGCACAGACTCATCTCTGCCATCCATTCGCAAGTGACCCTGATCTAACGGCCAGGATTAGTCCAACGGATACGTATGGTCACCGTTTAGAAGACTATTCCTATATATATATATATATATATATATTATATAAGGGTTTCCACGTACCCCATTCATGGATGCCATACTTGTCTGACATATTAACTGATTGGTGAAGTTGCTAGAGTAAGAGCAACAATATTGCACATCATATTCAGCGATGAGTTGTATATAGCCCGATTAATCCAACTAACATGTCAGATTATTGCATCACATTTTTCTTTCCAAAGACACTGCTGTCATTTCAAGTTGAAAATTCGAGTTTTTGGGAAAGAAAACACAATGAATTTAAAATGGAGATCCAAACGGAAAAGTTAAAAGCTAATTAGGCCATGATGCTGCCACACATGCCTTTCGACCCTGTCAGATTTTGGGCGTTTGTTCACTCAGTCACCAAACTGTCGGCTCCAAATAAAATAATAATAATAATGGTAAACCGTTGGTTTACTAAATGACAAACTTACCAGAAAAGTCTCGCCAGAGGTTGGTTACTCCTGCAAGTTTAGAAGGAGAATACTGAATAAGGATAGGGGAGAGAGAGTTAACGAGTAGTTAACTTACTAATAAAAAGTGAAACCATTGGCTGGCTTTACTAGAATATATTAAAATGAGAGTAATATAAACTTTACTACTCGTGAAAGTGGCATGTGTAACCTAATTATATCATTAAAGTGTAGGAGTTTTAGTAAAATGCTAAATCACTACGCCTTGATTTTTTTTTTCAATAGAAAAAAGAAAAACTTATACAAAGTGTCAGGTCATCATACATAGAATACCAAATATACCCTAATAAGATTGTACTACTAGTGACCGTCCGATATTACGTACAATGATATAATAGGGAGTATTCCAACTCGATACTTTGTTGTCCCCTATTAGAGGCCGTTGGTATCCCACCGTGACACTTACAGGTAATCCACAATAATGCGGAAATGTTCGGCAACCGGCAGTCGCCAACCATGATACTGATTGTCACCGATCGTGATACTGTCAGTCTTCTCACCGAAAACCAAAAGAAACACACACACACACACACACACACACACAAAATGAACCCATTGGAGACGAGGACCTTTTTGTGTAGGAGAGGATATGATCTACTTTCCTCCGCAAGGAGGTCCTCTACAAATATCTCCACGAGGATCTTCATGTAGATGAGACTGAGCACGGTCCACTAGGCGAGATTTAATATCAATAGTTCGGATGCATTTTCAAATTATAACTAAGATCATGTCAGTAAATCCGCTAAGTTTATAGATGGAATTGGACGAAGGGAGGACTTTAAACTGTTTTTATATATTATGGAGTATTTTAGATGATTTTAAATTCTAACGTCATAATAATATTCTTCAATTAATTAATGGTTGAAGATTTTACAAAATGTTTTTTTAGATTGGCGCTAATTGGTCCACCCAAAAATGATTGACATGTTGCCTAATTCCCTCGAAATCCTTCCAATGATTCAAGGCTGGGTGGGTCTGGCTTGGCTAGTAGCCAATCTTACAATGGTCGGTCCAAACTGTACCTTTTAACTTGAAACTTTGTTAAAATAATCTCTCTCTCTCTCTCTCTTCCTTCTTCCTTTTTCGAAGAAATATATTTGGATTGTTTTTGAAATATGGCATATAACTAGAATATACGTTGCGTGAAAAATAAAAACAATAATTAATAAAAAGTTCACTCAAAAAAAGGGGGAAAAAAAAAAGGATTGGTGGTTAAAGAACCTAAGGTCGGAGAATCTCCCTCAGATTTGCAACGTCCTCGAATTTTGGCTTTATACTTTGCATTCAAAATCTTTTGAGAGTCCTCTCTTGACTTTTCATGGACACGTTTTAAGCCCATCGAATTTCTTCACCGAAAAGAACGATGCCCACTGTCTTGTCACAAGAAAGCCTCTTCTCTAATTGCAGATTAAAACAACAGGCTACATATATATATACATATGTTTATATATATGTGGGTGTGTATATGTGCAAAACGTGTGATTCAAAGTACTCCATAGTGCCTCTTAATGGGCTATATAAAGAAGAGAAAACCAACTTCCATTTCATCCTAAATTCAAAACAACACAAACACCAACTTCAGTTTTTAGTTGGAAAAAAAAAAAAAAAAAAAGCCTTGTTTCCTTTGGTTCCTTAGTAAGCCGAAAATGAGTGTGGAACTTTTGGACGCTACCACCATTGTAAACTTCGTGGAGGACGAAGAAGCATTCCACGGTTCCATATGCGACCGCTTTGCTCACCTCGATACCAACCATGACGGCCTTCTTTCCTACGCCGAGATGCTCAAGGAGCTCAAGTCTCTGAGGGTCTTCGAGACACATTTCGGCATCGACGTCAAACCCGACCCCGGCGAGCTTGCTCAGGTCTACAACTCGCTGTTCCAACAGTTCGATCACGACTCGAATGGCGCGGTTGATCTCGAGGAGTTCGAGGCCGAGACCAAGAGGATGATGCTTGCCATGGCGAACGGGATAGGTTTCTTGCCTTTGCAGATGGTGTTGGAAGAGGACAGCCTCCTGAAGAAAGCTGTTGAACTCGAGTCCGCTCAAGTTGCTGCTGCTTAAGGACCTTGAGAACCTCTCAGCCTGATGTAATAATCTTGATTCGAGTGAATTTAGTCTTGTTTTTCAGTCATCTGATTTTGATTGTTTCATTATCATTAAAACTATGATTCGGTTGTACGAATTCAGTGAGGCAAAAATTTTAATGTTGAATTACAAGTTGATTTTTGTTAGTTGAATAAAATTTCCATCCGTTGGCATCTCTAGGGTGCCACTTGGACGCAGTGCACTTGTACCCGTCACTTGTACACACCATCCTTTAATATGACTGGAAAACAAAAAACAAACCCAAAAAAAAAAAAAAACAAACAAACAAACAAACAAACTGCCCCGTGCATAAGTCCCTCATGTAAAAGGTATCTAGGAATACAATGAAAACTCGTTTAGATGTTCAAAATTAAGAGATAAAGATAAAGTTCTTTTGCGTGGTAGGAACCCCTAACACAAAGGACATTATTTAATGAGAAGGTGTGAGAAGAAGTGGTAAAGATAGTGGACTCATTAAGGTTTAATTTCTGAATCACTTCCCAATGGTACTAGTGATTAGGTGATTTTATAAATTTCAACATTCATTTCATGGAGATACAATTCAAAATTCAAAATTTCAAGAAACTTATTTTCTTCCAATAAAGAGATTGAATAATGAGAAAAACCCGTGCCATCGCCAATTATAATATTGTCGATTATGAGTAGAGAGATTGCTCAAGTCGGTAATGACACGGTGAGATGCTCCATTATCAAGGTGCGAACTTAGAGTGTCACATGTAGTGGTGGTGTAGTGCAATATATGTGAGTTAGCCATGGTACCGGAGGTCTTGGAGCTTGAGTTGGAGAGTCTGCCATCAAGTTGTAGGTGGGATTGTATTGTGTATGAACTATACAGACTGTATCGAAAGACTGCATTGTGAAGATTTACGGGGGAGAAAATGACGACGCAAGGGGCTAGGTTTTTTTTTTTTTTTCCCTAGGTTATAGAGAATAGAAGAGAAAGAGGGAATCTCATGAGCTTATTGCTCCGACACCCAATAGAATTGTGGGAAATTATGACATAGATTTTCCATTCATGAGATTGAATATATTTACAGAAACAAAATTCAAACTTTCCTAATCTTGCTAATTAGCTTGAATCGAGGATTTTTACAAATTAAATACATTTAAAATCTAAACTAGCTAGGAACTAACTAGATAACTACGAACATAACCTAAACTAAATTAATTACATAAAACACATAAATAAATAAATAAATAATATTATTTACATTCTCATATACAACCCACCCAAAATACCATTAGAGCAAAGGAACCTAGGCATACCAAATGATTGCCAAATAATCTAGAGTTTCGTTGAATGATAACTATTACAGTTTATAATTAAGACTCCTAAAATAGATTAGCAGCAGCATAAACACTCGATCGATAGGAAGTTGAATGTGGGACAGGTATCTTTCCTATTACATTCAATTAAAAAGGAACTTACTTAGGTAATAATAATAATAATAAATGAAAAGTGGTGCTAGATTTGAAATAAAAATTATTAAAAATGTTATTATTGAAATTAAAAAAGAAGGGAATTTGATATAAGATTGTTATTGAAAGTATATATATTTGTTAACCTTTAAAAAAAAAAGAGTATATTTGTTAATGTATATGTATGGGATCCGCATAATATAATGTGGTAATATTAGAAATGAAAGTTTAATTAAAAATTTTAGAAGTAATTATTATTGAAATTAGTCAAAATAAAGAAAAAAGATGCATAATTTGACGGAGATTATATAATTATTCCTTTAGTAAATGAAAAAAAAAATGAAAAAAAAAAAGAGGGAGCTTTTTAGGGTGGTGTTAACTGAACCATTCAAAAAGTGGTGACATGTTGGCTAGTTCTCTCGAAACCCTTCCAATGGGTGGGTCTGCTTGGCCAGTACGCAGCCACTCTTTTACAGTACATGGTTGGTCTAAACTGTACCTTTTAACTCGAGACTTCTTAAAGTTATCTCTTTTTTTTTTTTTTTTTCTTTTTTCCATAAGGAATATTTTATTTTGAAATATTGCACATAACTAAAATATATTTTACATGATGGTCGTATATATCCATCATATATATAATCTAATGATAAAATATCGTATCTGACTAAAAAAAATACTTTGCATGAAAAATATGATTAAAAAAAGTTATTTTAAGAAAAGAATAAAAAAAAGGTTGGTACTCGGTGGTTAAAGAACCAAAGGTCGGTGAATCCACTAAGATGTGCGATGTCCTAGAATTTTTGACTTTTCTACTTGCCATTCAAAAAATCTTTCGAGAGTCTTCTCTTGACTCTTCATGGACACGCTTTAAGCACATCGAATTTCTTCACCGAAACGGGGGTACCCAACCCACCCAACGAGCCCACTGACTTCCCCCAATAAGGCCTCTTCTCCCATGGAGCCCAGTGTAAACGAAACCCATCTAATTTTGGTCTCCATTAGAACAGAATCTCTAGTCTCTTGCAGGTTAAAACAACTGGCCATATTATATATATATATATATATGTATGTATGTATGTTTGTATATGCAAAAAGGGTGATTCAAAGTACTACACAGTGCCTTTAAGTGCGCTATATAAGGAGAGAAAACCAACTTCTACTTCATCCTAAATTCAAACCATACAAACTCCAGCTTCAGTTTTAGTTGAAAACAAAGCCTTGTTTCCTCCAGCCAAAAATGAGTGTAGAAGTTTTGGACGCCACCACCATTGTCAACTTCGTGGAGGATGAAGAAGCATTCCATGGTTCCATATGCGACCGTTTTGCTCTCCTTGATGCCAACCATGATGGCCTTCTTTCCTATGCGGAGATGCTCAAGGAGCTCAAGTCTTTGAGGGTCTTCGAGACACATTTCGGCATCGATGTCAAGCCCGACCCGGGTGAGCTTGCTCAGGTTTACAACTCGCTGTTCCAACTGTTCGATCACGACTCGAATGGCACAGTTGATCTGGAAGAGTTCGAGGCTGAGACCAAGAGGATGATGCTTGCCATGGCGAACGGAATGGGTTTCCTACCTTTGCAGATGGTGTTGGAAGAGGACAGCTTCCTGAAGAAAGCTGTTGAACGTGAGTCTGCTAAATTTGCTGCTTAAGGACCTCGAGATCAGCCTGATGTGACAATTTTGATTGTAGTGAATTTATTCTTTGTTTTTCAGTCATCTGATTTAGTTTGTATCATTAACGTTAAAAGTATGATTCTGTTGTATGAATATGGATTCAGTGAGGCAAAATTTTTAAAGTTCAACTAAAGTTGGTTTTTTTTAGTCGAATAAAATCTCTATCACAGTATTTACAAACAAATATCTGTATAACTAGGCCTAAAATACAAAATAACGTATGCTCAAAGAAACAAAGACATCTCAGGAGACGGAATGAAGGGTAGAATGCTTTCCCCGAAAAGCTCGAACAACGATACCAGGAGATGCCCAGAATCCAAGTCATCCTTCCAGACCTGCGCCAGGATGGATGATGTGTTCAGATAACGACCACTGCCGTTGTTCTTTGTACCTCTGCTGGCGGAAACAATCTCAACAGGTGTATGTGACGAAGTTGATGATGGACCTGCCTTAGTATCTCCTGAATTAGCTAAAGCAGCTGTTTCTCCTGGCAATTGGGATGGGGGCGAATTTGATGATACCGTGGAGATTGGGCCATCGATTTCCATTCTCTTGGGTGGGGGCTGCTGCCCCATGTCCTCCATGCTTGCCTTACGTTTTTCTAGATGATTCAAAGGAAAAAACAATTTTAGTGAAATCTGTACTGATTCCGTGAATTGTGCAACCCGTACTATGGTATTGTGCCTTGAGACGAAGAAGCATGATTTGAGCGGCAACAGAAAGGAACCCACTTAGAGGCACGCTAGTACCGACTCTTAATAAACCCAAACAGATAAAAATAGTATTCTTACAACTCCATGGAGACAGGGTTTTTTAAAGAAAAAGGAAAGCACATGTTAAAGCATGTGCCATCCCCTCTCCTCCCCCCCCCCCCCCCCCCCCCCGGCGAACGATTATTATTTCGCTCTATATGACTCCTAAAATAGATCAGCAGCATACACACTCGATAGGAAGTTGAATGTTCGACAGGTATCTCTCCTGGAATATTCAGTTAAAAAGAAACTTACTTGGCGTTACAGTGGCAACTCTGGCATTCACTTTCCAGCTATGATGTGGAACAGGAGATTGCAAAGGAGGGAAAATCTTGAGCCGATCGTAAATGCAATTACCTGCTGCACGCTAGAAAGATACATGCTCTTATTTGTGTGCCGTTCTTACGATTTTTCCCACTAGAATATTAAAATACAGCTATAGGAGACTCACCAGCAAGGCTCCATAAACACGCCAACCTTCGTATCTCTTCATTTCATTCTTTTGCTTCTCCAGAAGCAGCTCTGGTTCAAGAAGTCGCAAATATGGCTTGAGATTTGGCAATACAAGAAGGCGAACCTACTCATAAGAAATATCACAAACTCAAAATCTCTCAAGGCGAGTAGAAATATCATGTCCATTCCAAAAAAAATATAGATTGATCAAATCACCAGTGTAGAAACAAGGTTGGGAAATTCATTAGGAATATTTAAGCCATAGGGAGAAAAATATCACCAAACAGAAATTAAACGTTTTTAGTGTCAAAGAGCATGATAAAATACCACATTGGGTCCCAGGGCTGTTAACCCTTGAATTGCACCATAGTGTTGAGTCATAGCCCGTTTTGGGTCCAAAAATGCATTGACTAAAGTTTTTGTAAGACGCGTCTGGAGAGTGTTATAAACATGCCCAAATCTGCAAAACATGTTGAAACTTGAATTCCAGTGCATATACAAACATCCATACCCATAGATATGTAGTACCATTCTTTAAAAAGCAGAACAGTTTCAATAAGCCAATTGGAAAGAGAAGACACATTGATAATATTGGTATGTCAGTGATGCTAGCCCATGTCAATTAAAATGGCGGCAATCAATCTCACATAGAAAATTTACAAGCAGCAAAGAGATCTAAAGTTTTCCCACATTTTAGCAGAATATATTCTCAAGTTTTGGGTTGTTACATGGCACCTGATCTGTTAACACTCTGATATAGGTTAAAATGACCAGGTGGTAAAGCCTATGGTTCAACGAGGGTTTGGAACCAGAAATCCAAAAATTGAAAGACCTGGAAATTTGTTTGGTTTACTACGTGATCACAATCAGGGAGTGCAGCAATCTAGAGAATGTCATATGTTTCAGATAGATAAAGCAAATTCGAAAACATTTGCAAAATGAATCTGGAGCGTAACTCCTATAGCAGGTTACTACACCATTGACAAGTGAGGTTGGCTAAGCATAAAGAAATGGAAGCACGTCAATAAGAATATATGAATATCAAATTCAATTCCCTAGACTCTTACTTACTGCACATCAAATTTATAATAAAAGCTAACCTTTTGCATATTGAAGCAACCAGGTACGCCGTGAAGTCTCTGAGTTGCCAGTGGTTGTCCGAAAACCTATTACCTAATCTTTTGGCAACAAGGCAAGTCACCACAGACGGCATCAATTGATGTAGCTGGAAAGGAGAAAAATTCCTCTCAGATTCTATGATGTAGACCTTTCACACTATCGACTAAAGATACTCATATACTATTCTTGTGAGAAGACTTGGAACCGCAGAAGATTACAGAGCCAGCAAGGAAAACATAATAACTCCAGTTGCAGATCATCATCAACATCAAAAGATACTAATCAAATGTGCTATAAACAGTCAGAATATTTATCAGATTGTTAGCACCGGAATTTTTATCCAGTCAGGTTTGCAACAGCTGTGATTACTATAGAATATAAGCAGGTTAAAAATGTTACGTCCCCAGTTCCCACATGCAAGTTTATTTTTGTGTGTGTATATAAGCACTGCTGTTAAGACTCTCAAACCTTGTAAGTCATAATTTGAGTTTAAATGCAGAAGCAAATACTAACTTACATAAGGCTCTATGTGTATATTAGGATTTTGTAGAAGGCTCCAAACAAGCCGCATCAAAGCAAACAGAAGATGATAATCATTCAAGCCACGAGCCACCTGAATAACAATAATTAACAGTAGAAATAAGTACCCATTGACCACATATAATGCTCGAATCTGTTTATGTTGATCATATGGTCAAGAATTATTACCTCATCAGCTATAAAACATGTGAAGTAAGGAACTAATGGATGAAGTCCCGAGTCTGTGGCCAAACTCACTAATGCTTCTTTAAACAGAACTGAATCAGACTTGCTCACAACAAGTTCAGTGATTCTGTCAAAATATAGCTGCAAGAGGGGGGAAAAAGGAAAGTTAAAACTGCAACATGAAAACAAACTACGTGTAAAACCTTAGTATGGTAATCAAGGAATGCTACGTACCTGAAGCTCCCTAGATAACACATGCTTAACTGGTAGTTTAATGTCAACAGGAATGTCATCCTTCTGTTCATCCTTTTTGCTATCAGAAGGAGCGGCAATCACTATCAGAAAAGAAAACCAAACAGGTCCAAAATTTAGACAGTAAACTTGGCTGACAATAACCTAAGAATTAAATCAGTTATCATGTTCCTAACTATTTAGGATATTTTCGAAAAGGTAATTTCCATGTAAAGTTGTTAGGAACAACATCAATCGTTTTTATGAAGTTCCCATACAACAAGTGTCAGAGGCTTAATATCTTCATATTCCCGATATATACCTACTCAAGCATTCTAAGTTTGGAAAATTGGCATATTAAAAAATTTTTTTTTATCTTTTTATCAACCTTTGTTTTCTTATATGAAAAAAAGTAAAAGGCAGACCTTCTACGGGAGCATTCTCAGGAATTGCAGGTTGTACGCCGTCAATAGCTAGCCAGTGACAAAAAACTGCAGTATCAAGAGGTACTTTTGGTAAAGGAGCCTCAATCACCTACGTTTGAACATAATGGAACATCAAAGGAGAGTTTGCACAAAACAAGTAACAAGGCAAACAAAAAACTCCAGCAACTATTACTTACATCTTTAAAATCTACATCCTTGTCATCGATGTAAAACAAATCCCTATGTCCAACAGCTCTTTTGAATCGCAATTGACCCCCAGAGGCAAATCCGTAAACAGGCTGGTTCACAGAACTCGTAAAAGATCAGATAGAATCTAAAAGTAAAGTTTGGAAACTTCAATAATTTCCCATGAAGCAAGAGAACTAGTACTTTTCACACTATTACAACTTTGCTACTTTCAAATTATTCTACTCAAAATTAAATTCCTCTAACACGGTACTCTTCACACTATTTTACTAAAAACAAAGGAAAAAACGCATAGGAACTGATAGGGACCCAGAAATATAGACATATTATTGGCTCTAAACGGAACTACAATAATGGAAAAAAACACGATAACGGAGGGAATTCAAGGACCCACAAGCCTCCCAATGGCCTCAGCCAAACCCTTACAATCACAGAATACTCATTCTCCCTTCTCTCGATAGCCCTTCACACCTTTTATACTGACTATCCTAATCAGCCCCCTCCCCTAATACTCAGCTACTAACACTAATATTCAGCTACTAACACTAGGTTCCTAACAGGAACACAATAGCGAAACATCGAAACCATACACATTTTTAAATATTTCAAAGACTCACCTCAACATTTCTTAAATCGAGTGCAGCATCAACATCATCTACCATCATTCGAGTTCTCCTCGAATGGCGCATACATTTAACAGCCTCCTGGAGTTACACGAGAAGAAAGATTATGGGACCGTTTGGTTTTGTTGTAGCTTTTAAAATAATCACTGTTATAGAACGACAGCAAATTGTTAAAGAAAAACATCTTTTTTATTTAAAAGAGAGAGAGAGATTAATTCATTAAAAAGAAATCTACAGCCCAAAAGGTGCATGTAAGTTCTTCCATTGTCTCAATTTACTAAAAACTCTTCAAAATGCAAATAATAGGAAAAAGTTGCACGACAGATTTCCTTTAATATCGAAAAATACCCAAATTTCCAGTGCATATCGACGGACTTGATTATCAAATTTCCCAAACATTATTATATATATGTATACACACATAAATAAACAAAAAGAAAAACCGAATCAGGAACAGAAAAAGAAGAAGTGAAAAGGGAAAAGACCTGCATAATCTCACGTAAACGATACTCGACGTCGGGAGCGAGAGAAAGCGCGACATCGGAAGACAAATTGTTGATGCCAATGCTCTGAGCAATCACCTCGATGTTCTCTTTCGGCACAATGCTCATTATTATTCTCCTCAGTGATTTGATTACAGATTGTTCTGCTACAATTACGAGATAGAACAGAGCAAAAAATCAGCAGCTACTTTTTAGGCAAATTGTTGGTTCTGCTTCTGCCGTTGAAGAAGAAGAAGGTGAGTTTTCCAGCTGCTTTGTTTTTTTTTTTTTTTCCCTCTTTTTTCTTCAATATTTATTTTCCCGGTAACCAAACAAAACCCTAACATGTAACTCTTAGGAGGAAGAAAGGAGGTGAGGCTCAAAGGCTTACCATAAAACGGCAATGGTGGCGTTAGCGGGTTGGAAGAGAAGTCGATCCAACCCGTTTGAAGTGTCGTAGGCTCGCTGTTGAGATATCAGACTCCGAGTGTGTCAGTGTGTTAGAAGAACAGAAATGAAATGGAAGTACCGGGTAACAAACTTCTTTAATATTTTTTATTTTTATGTAAAAAAGCTTCTTCTTTTTTTTTTTTTTTTTGAAAATGTAAAAAATCTATTCACTATTATATTAAACTTTAGAAATTTTTCAACTTTCATATTAAGAAATTTAATAATTTAATAAAAAATGAATAATCAAATTGACATGATATTTCTAATATTCTTAATAATTCATTAAAATTTAAAAATTATTATATAAATATGACATAAAAAATTAATATTAGATTAATATAATATAAAATTAAAATAAAATTAATTAAAATTTATGTCATATTAATAAAAATAAAGAATTTGTGTTATATTAATCAATAGATGAAAAAAAAAGAATTATTATTTAAATAATTCCTCTTAAAAAATTTTTTCTTTATCCTTTAAATCTTTATTTTTTTAATCTTATACAAATTTTTGTCCTAACATCAAAATGAAAGTTACGAGAACATGAGAATTTTCACTACACCTCCCTCTACCAAATTATTTGTTCCTTTTTTTTTTTTTTTTTTTGGGGAGGGGTGTTCTTTTCCTCCCATTTTTTTTGGGCTCGAAAAGTACCGTATTAGATTTTTTTTTTTTTTTTTTTTTTTTTTTGCCCTCCTAACAGTCCAATTTTCCCCTTGGATGTATTTTCAATACCAAAAACAACGATAATCACTTGACGAGTTCCACGTAAATGAGGAGTGAGGACTCAAAATGATAAGCGTCACACAAATTTTCTTTTAATAAGTAATTATTTAAAAATTGTATTATAGTGATGTCAATTTATAGATCCACTATTTTCTTCCTCTGAGGGCCATTGTGGTCGATTTACTCTAGTGATGTTCTTCTTCTTTGGTCCAAGAAAATGCACTACGACGATCATAGCTAAAAGCTACTACAATGATACTAATCTATATTATACGGTTTTTTTCATTCTCCTTCCTTGCTTGTCACGTCAACACTACATGATAATTTCGTCAATACCATATAGATTTTTTTTATTTTATTTTGTTTGTCTATTCTGCGTGCGCTTAACATGTACTTGTCAATTAGTTTATTGAATAATGGTAGGAATGAAACTCTAATAAAACTCTCTCTTTATTACTGGAAGCTGGGTTTGCCCAAAGCTAATTCAACCTCCTTCCTTGCCTTGGCTAAAGGCTAAGAGGCTAGCAACAAAGTCGGAAAGATAGAGAAGATAAAAAGACAGATTGGGCATGAAATTGAAGAGGTCGTCATGATTGCAAAGAAGAGATAATCTTGTAAATGGTCTCGAAATTCATCATCATCATCCTCACTTGTTTCTTCTTCAAAATGGCTGCCACTATAACTTTCCTAATATTTATGAACCTCTTTTTTTTTTTTTTTTTGCCCCTCTTCTTTCTTTCTCTCCTCCACCGCCGCCGGCGCACCACCCCCCCCCCCCCCCTCTTTTCTCTCAAGAAGCTGTCTTTAGTGTGTGGCACGTGCCAGCCATCCTCAAGTGCAACATTTCTAGAGGTACTTAAACAACTAACTGCCTTCTTGGATCTAAATAGGCCCACTTTTGCTGGAGAAATTTCAAAATGTTAGAAGCACATGCTGATTAAAAACACCTTAGAAGTTTGTTTGTTTGTTTGTTTGTTTTTAATAAATACTGGAATAATATAATAATTTCAGTTTAACAAAATCTATATTTTTTTAAACTACAGATCATTTTATCATATCAGTTGATATTTGTGTTGTTTTTACGTACGTAACTCAACACCTAATATTAAAGTGAGGTACGAAATTACCGTTAAATTATATCTACAGCCACCTTCTTAACCTAAACTTTCAGGCATCCAAAATCACCCATACTTCCCTTATTGGTAATTTGGCACCATGTCCAATTCTTGAATATGACAATTCACATTTCTATAAACTTTGGTATCATAAAAACTGGTTTGCTAGCTTATATGTTTCCCTTTCAATTGCTTCAAAAAAAAAAATCCTAGTCTCTTTATTTCTAAATTTAGTCATTTTCCATGACTTTATTGGTTCCCATATAGATTATAAACACCCATTTTTGGGAAAGGAAAAAAAAGAATACTCAAGAAGATCTTAAACAACCCCAATATGCAAAAATATGAGGGTGACTATCCCTTTTATCTAGTGGCTAGGCGAAACAGACCTTAAAAGGGGTATTGGAATGTGTCTTTTTTTTCATGTTGAAGAAACCAAACAGACCCATAAAAGGGGGTTTTACCTAGAGGCAAGAAGCTGTAACCAGAAAGGAATAGACATGACCCCAACAGCAAGCAAACTTTTATATGAGCCCAATCCCACAGCTAGCCATGTGCTAAAAAAGTGTGTACAAGCAAAGAATAATAAAATTAAAATAAAATAAAAAAAAAAAAAAAACAATTGAGAGTCCTGAAACCCATCCTTTCTATCTAATCTTCACTTTTCAGTCTCCATTACTTTTTTTTTTTTTTTCTTTTCTTGATTTAAAAGCACTTGTCCAGCTCTAAAGCTCCACCCTGCCCACAAATCTTATGAACTAATTCTAGCTTGTTTAAATTTACCCACACTCAAAAAAGGCTAATTATCTTCTCTAAAGGCTTCACATCGGCGGACAATTAGGAATGCAAGTGGCTTTCATAACTATCATCTAAAAATTATAATTTAAGGGAGTTTATATATGAGTCCATTATATTTCCTCCTCCTTGATGCCCTTGTAGTCGTTCTGTCCCGTAGGCAGGCACAAATTTACATTAGGGTCAGGGTGCACATGCCCCTCTCAATTTTTTTGAAATTTAAATTATATCCCTAATTTTTCTTAAAATTTTGTAATTTTTCCCTACTCAAAAGTTTTTTTTCCCCTCAAATATGCCCTATAACACTCTACTTATTATTATATTAAACTTTTTATCCTATAAAGTTATTAATTTTAAAAATTTTCTCCTTATATATATCCTCATTAAGAGAAATTTCTGAATTTATCATTGTCTATAGGATTATGTGTGTATTACTTCGTGTGATTACCTAGTTATATATTATCTTTTCTTATTAATAAAGTATGATTAGTAAAAGCTTAATCTGTTGGTTAGTACAACTGACTAAAGGAGGTCATTTCAACATTCAACTTTTGGCAGAAAATATATATACACATATTTTTATTTATAATTTAGGAGATCTCATCAACACTCTTGGAAATTCTTTCACTGTAGTTGTAGACAATTTATCTCAGAAAAAGTTTCCCATAAGTGGTGTTTCACATGAGATGGGCATCACTAGTGGGTTGGTTAGAAGCGTCTTCTCAAAGAACCGGGCTGTTGGAACTCATGACAACAATGTGAGTTTCTCATTATCTTACCAATATATGTTGTTTTTTTTTTTTTTTCCCCTTCTCACTATTATTTTCTTTTGAATATGTATTCTCATTATGGAAATGCTTCTTCAAATTGGGTATGCAACAAATTCTAGTGGGCCTTTTTTAATCACATCAAATATGCACTTCTTCATCACCTTTGTATTATTACCACTTTCCAAACTGAATTGCCATTTTTTTTTTGTGTGTGAATATCATATTTTTTGTTTTTTTTTTCAAGGTAAGAAGCAATATGACTGAAAAGAGAAGATGGAAGAACTCAGTTAGATCATACCTGTGCGGGGATGAACATAGGTCGGTCCTATCGGAGGATGATTCCGCTTCGCTTTCTGAGAACACGGTCACGCCGCTGAATTCAGTCCTTGCAGAGAAGGACTCAGATTCTGTAATGAGCTTTGAGGCTATAATTCCAGAGCTAAATTCAGTCCTTGAAGAGGAGGAATCTGGTTCAGTTAGAAGCTCGGAAGCTACGGTTACGCAACCAATGGAAGAAGATTATGTACAACTAGCCTCCAAATACATAAAACGGGAACAAGCGGCAATAATCATACAGTCAGCATTTAGAGGCTTTCTGGTTACTACATACTGTCATATACACTCAAATTTTTTTTTAAAATACAGATTTTTCTTGTAAATATATAGAATTGTGTTGAATATTGAATCAAAAAGAGTTGTGTATGTTCTCGTGAATTTTGTCATTTTGAGAATTCTGGCTACTTTTTTAGTCATTTTTGGGGTGCTTTGAATTTTCAGGCGAGGCGTGAAAGTGAAGGAACCAAATTTAAGGGTGGTGAAACTCCGAGTAGAGAGTCCCTCGGTACGTCAATGGAAGTTCAAACAGGAAATTCAGTGGAAGATTTCTCTGCTCAAGAAGAAAGAACGATTGCTAATCGCCGGGCGCAACAGAAAGTCAGAACTCTAGTTATAAAGGTTAGTAGTCTTGTTTCTGCTTACTAAATCAAGATCAACCTAGTTGGTAAAACTTGTACAAGGTTGATGAATGAATGATCATAGAGGGAAACAGATAGAGAACGGTTTAACAATCTTGATTTTCCCATCACCGAGATTGAGATCGTCAAATTAAGTTGATATGCTTCGATTTTATCATCCGCGTATAATTTTTTTTTTTTTTTTCTTTTTTCAATGATGAACTCCCATTGCCATGTCTAGCTCCACTTGGTATCATAAGCAGCTTTAGTGTAGGTCACACATTTTTCACTTTACACAAAATATGTCATGTGCTTGGAAGGATGAGAATTCGGAATGGACCACCACAGTAGGAAAAGGTGAAAATTCAAGCTATGTGACTGTCTTCTCTTTTACTCTTCTTTTTCTCTCTTTTTTTTTAGAGGGGTTTTCAGATTTTTTTTTTTTTTTCTCTCTTTTTCTCTTTTTCTTTTTTTCTTTTTTTGCTGGACAAAATAAAAGTTTTAAAGATAAAGGTCTGAACTAATTAACAGGGCCCGCTAGCACTCCGAAGGGCAAATGTCAAGGTGGGACTGAAACTCCCTATCCTTTAGCTAAGAGGATACAACTTGCAAATTTTACCAACCTGCCTGGTTGTGAGGTGGTGGTTTTCATATCATAGTACCTTTAACTCGATTTCAACGACAATTTTGTGGTACGGTGCACAAAAAAAAAAAAAAAAAAAAACGGGGTCCTACTTAGAGAAAGAAGAAAATATATAATTTGATTAAAATGTGGGGGGTCCAAAATTATGGACTACCAGTAAGAGAGATTTTTGTACCCAACCTTAGATTTCTGTCATTTCAAATGTCAATTTGAATATATTGCTACGTCTTTACTTTAGGCCATAAACTAAAGCACAAGTTCTTGTATGCTCCTTTTCCAACAAAGAAAAAAAGGAGACAAAAAAGAGAGAAGTTTTATCAGATTAAGCTTTTTCACGTGTAAGAAATGTATCAGATTAACCTTGCTGATGTTCTTTTGAAAAAATTAAAAATTAAGGGGGAAAAAAGGCTTGTTGATGCTGTAAATTGGCTTAAAGTGGAACTATTTTGGAGAAGTGTATCAGATTAAGCTCTTTTCGCGTGTAAGAAACAAATAGTTCTAGAACTTAAGCCGAGTAAAATGTACAGGAAGACTGGGATGATAGCACAGTTAGCAGCAACATAATCCAAATGAGGATCCAGCACAGACTAGAGGCATCCACCAGGCGCGAGAGAGCACTAGCTTACGCCTTTTCACAACAGGCACGTAAATAAGCTCCCGTTTAACATCCCGTTTTAAATTCAGACAATCTTGATAATCCTGCAAGTGTTAACTGAATTCATTCCTGCTTGTCTATAGCTAAGACTTTGTTCGAGGAAAAGAGAGACAAAACTGAATGACAAAGAAGCCAACATGGGTTGGAGCTGGCTTGAACGATGGATGGCGACACGCTTCCCAGAAGCAACCACATTTGAAAGCCGTGCAAGTAAGCCGGTCGAGCCAATGTACAAGAACCAAAGGTTCAAAACAGGAAAAACAGTTTTTGAAATAGCTGGGGAAGAAAAAGAGAGCTGTGGATCAAATGAAGTGTCTGTCTCCTTCGATGGCATCTCTGTAAAACCAGCAAATCACAGAGAGGGCTCCAAGACTACTAGAAATAGGAAGACTATCACTATAAGAAGCGTATCAAAGCGAAAGACGGTTCCGACCTCTCACTGCCCAAAAGACTATCCCAAGGTAGGATTTGCCCTTGCAGCATACTTTGATTTAAATCGCTTTTCCAACAGCTTCACGTATCAGAGATATGCTTTGCCATTTTCCGCCTGTATTTCGGGCTGCTTACTTTGATCATTTTACAGGTAAAAAAAGAAGGAACGTTCAAGGAGGACAGTAGAGACAAAAGGCACCAAGCAGAAAAATCGGCCGGAGAGAACCATGCGTGAATATCCTTCAACGAAAATAGTTATTCGTCTCCAAAAAATTGGGAAAAATAAGTACATTCTTGTCACTTCAAATGCTTCTGTTATGTAAACTTCCTACTATGACACTGAACTACTTTGTAGAATGTTATGTATCCAAGTAATTATTTTATTTTAAGCAATCATAGAGCAATAACCAGGAGCGCCAGCCAAGTTTATTTGCTAGGTCGCTGAACCTTGGGAAAAAAAATTGCTAAACTGCTGTTGTTGGTTGATACTAGTAAATTGGTAATGAGTAAGTCAAATGTTGTACGATGGAAATGAGAAAAGGAATTTAACTTCCATTCTTTCGAAAACGGTAAGATCTTCTAACACAAGTAGAAAGATTCGACCCGTATCATGTTGATTTGGTTATGATTTCTCCCAGTAGGATTCAATCTCCTCTCCCCCCCCCCCCCCCCCCCCCCCCCCCCCCCCCCCCCCCAGCCAGCATCGAAACTACATAATCCTTTATTAATTATAGTAAAACATCCTAAGTTGATGGTGTAAGAATATAGAAGGTGTACGAAGTAGAGAATCTTCCATGCTTCAGTTCTGCTCTAGACTAGTCAACATGGAATTGGTAAATGCATTGCACAAAGCACAACACATCTGCACTGCAATATGACAGCAAGCAAATCACAGGTCTGCACGGAAATGCAAATGCAAGGAACAGCATGCCTGAAAGGGTCAAATAAGCAAGCCTAGATCTGTCGTCCCTGTCCCGCTATTATTGATTTATCATATCATCTAAATTTAAGAATTTGACAACATAACAAATCACAAATACCAAGTACGATTAGATGGACAGCTAACGAGGAGCTCCCATCCCATATTCAGTAGTGCAAAAAACAACAAAACAAGCTAAAAAGGCACCAGATAGATAAAAAAAAATTTGCCAAAAGAAAAGTACAAACAAGGTAGATATATTAGCAAAGAGCAGATGTTACACCAATCAAGACTATTACACAGCCAGAAAATATCCAGATTCTTTATGAAGTGCAACTTAGAAATAATGATTTATATCTTTTGGTAGACTAGCACCAAGCACAATACTTTATAACAGCAACAAACTCAAACAAACTGAAATTCCACCTATATTTTATCGATGTCTTCGTCCTCGAACTCAATGTAATCATCGCCAGGACCTTCATCTTCATCCTCGAGACCTCCAGCAATGCCCTCATTAAGACGGGTGTTCTCAGGCAACTCACCATAGGCCTTGAGAAGCCTGGCCTCATCGGGCATGTACTTGAGGATCACATCAGCCTTGTCGTCCTGATAGTCACGGAGACCGACCAGGATGATGTCCCCTGCTGCAATCCAGACCTTCTTGTGCATCTTTCCTCGGATGTGACAAAGACGTTTTGTACCGTCAATGCACATGGCTTCGCAACGGCCATTGCCCAGCATTCTGAGCACTTGGGCATACTCCTGCCCGTCTTCCTTGAAGACAAGCTCACGCTTCTCGTCATCAGCTTCGTTCTTTCCTCTCTTTCTGTTCTTTCCTCCCTTTCCCTTGTTCTTCGGCATGTTGATTAAGTCTTCTGTTTCCCTGTTCCATTGGGCAGAAAAAGGAAAAGAAATAAGACATCTACATTCAAAAAATATTAACAACTCCAATTTGGATGAATTACTTGAAAACACGCGCAGAATAAACCATCAGCAAAATATTTAGTCCATAAAGAAACAGTTTCTCAAATTAAGTCAACTGATTCATCAAATTAATGGAGTGAAACAAGAATCAACATTTATTTTTTCAAAATACAATAATTTTCATTAATTTAAAATAATTCTCCCCAAAAAAAAAATCATAATAACAACTTGAAATTTAGAAATTCCTCATATTATGCCCCCAAAAAAATTACGACAAATTCACATGTTAATTTCGCCAAATTTCATAGTTCAATATCCGTTAATTCATAGCTCAAATTAATTAGTAGAAACAAGAACACAAATCCATTGAATTAAAAATTATTCTTAATTTCCCATCACAAACATAAGCTCGCGAATAGGACGATCGTAACAGGAAAAAAAAAATCTATAACGTCTTCTAGAGAACTTACTAAAAAATTTCATGAATTAGTTCATCAAAAATTAAGAATAAATAACTGGATAACAAACTACGAACAGTAAAACAAGAAATTAAGAGGTCGATTTAGCGATTGGCAATGAATAACCGAAACGAAGCAAACCCTAGATTATGAGAACAAATTAAGAGCAAAAATAAAGAGGAAATAAGTAAGGAAATAGATACGACGAAGAGAGAAAAAGAAGAAGCAACAAGAATACCTTTCTTCTTCTGGAAAATCGCTGAAGATTGAAGAAAGGGAATTGAAAGAGAGAAATCCGACTTCTAAGCTATCGAGTTGAAAATATGAGCCCTAGGTAAAGCTTGTTTTGTACCACACAGGTGTGTAGTCGGTTCTTTCTGGACAGGCCGTGTCGTCACGGGCTCCCTGGAATTATTCGGCCCATTATACAGCTCTTTAAAAAAAATTTAAAATTTTAAAATTTATACAAAATTGTGAAAACAACTCCATAAATATACATGAATATACGTGTTTATGTTTTTTATCTTTATTTTTTAATTATTGTTTGGATTTTTTAACCTCTATACTTATCTAATTAAATATTACAATAATTGAAACTATTATAACTGAGATAATAATCCTCATATGTGTTTTTTAAAGGATAATACTACAAATCACTCTAACGAGGACAAAAAGTAAATATATCATTACACGCTGTGAGTTCAACTATGATAACATATCAAAATGTTATTCTCATATATTTTTGTAATAAATATAACATTGATAATAACATTTGCATTAGAGATATTAGGCTGTGAGTTCTTAACATTATGTTTAGTAAGAAGGATGGAAAATGGAAAAGAGAAAGAAAAGAGAAGTTAAATATTAGGGAGATTTTCTTTACAATGCTTTTCTACAGTATTACCCATGAACTAATCGTTTTGACATTTCGACCTCTAAACTTAAAAATGTGGAATAAAACATCCCCGATTGATAACAAGAATTTTTCGAACCGGATTGATATGAAAGGTGTGTGTGTGTGTGTGTATATGTTATCAATGTTAACCAAAAGTTATGTTTAAAATAAAGTAAATTCAAAATTTTTCTTTTCGGTAAAACTTAATTAAAAATCAAAACCCAATAAATTTGTGTTTTTTTTTTTTTTTTTTCAATGGAACAAAACGAAAAATAATTAGAGATAGTAATTTATCAAATTGAGATATAGTTATATGTTTTACTTATTGAGTGAGAATACGATTATAATTTTTTGTATAAAATATGGAGACAATGACGTTTTAATAATTGAGAGAGGATACAGTTATAATTTACTGAATAAGACGGTCTGAATTAGACGGTCATCAGTAACATTCAAATGAATGAACCTTTACTCTGTACACGTATAACATTGAAGTTGTAGCAGCAACGAATTGCAATTGCTATGTATCAATTCCAAGCACAAGAAGAATGTAACTCTATGAATATATATCAACCAAAACAAATGAACCACTCACAAGAACTACACAACTTCAAGAAGAAAAATCAATCAGGAAGACTTCCCTCCCAAAAATCGAACATAAAACCGGAGATTAAAAAATTTCACAGATCGGAACCCAAAATGTCTCTGGTCAGAGAAATCCCAACCGGATATGATCTGTGTATTCTTGTTTTCTTTACTGGGACCTTTACCCCAGGGAAGTTGTTGAGGTCATCATCTACGTTTGCGTCTTTGCTCGTGTTTATCGTTGGTTTTTCAGTGACACTTGACTCCTTATTTTCGGTAATGAACTGAAGGCCCTGAATCATTACCATAATATCAAGTCATTAACAGATCGAGAGATGTCGTGTTATGAAAAAGGAGGCGGCTCTAAATACCTTGAGTGATTGCTCCTCAAACTTTATCGCTGAATGTTTTACTAGCTTTGCGGACACATCCTACCCGAATAGAAAACGCATGAATAACAATAAAGCATCATCAGCCTGTGGTTGTCCTTTTAGAATTGCATGCACAAAGAAATATTGTAAGGCTCAATTTGTGGCGAGTTTAAAACTACTCACCTGAAAGGGTTTAGTATCCAGACCGTCTTTAAAACCTTCAGCCACTTGGCATAGATACCAAAGACCTGAGTTAGTGAGATCCTGTATCGTGTTGAAAAACAAATTTGGGAACGAAACAAATCAATAGAAGCACTTCAAATATGTATAAAAACTTTGGGACTAACTAAATTTGATTGCATAAAGAGAGCAGAAGATTAACCTGTTTGCTCTCAAGAAGCTCAATTTTTCCTTCCTGTCGCGGTTCAGTTGAAAAATACAATTGTATTTAAGTTAGTTCATCAGAATGACATGAGAAAAAGAGAGAGTATTAGGAAAAAAACAAATAAAATAAAATCAATAACTCACCAAACCCGCCACCATTTGATGGATAGTCTCAACATCAAACCCAATTTGAGAAAGGTTTGACTTCACCTCACTCACCTGTACAGAAAAGAGATTGCTATAAAACAAACATACAATGTAATACGTAGAGGGATACGAAGTTTGCCACTGGTGTCAACCCTTCTTTGCTTACTTTTAACCCAACCCAAAGTCAAAAAAAGTTTTTAAGTATGGACACTTACAATTCAAGAATCAAGTTTGCAAGAGAAAATTACATTTCTAGCATTAAAACGTTCGTATTGTTTCGGTCAAGGGAGCAGAAAGAGGGGTTAAATGATTCCATTTTATGGGAGCAGCTTTTAATATCATAACTTTTTCAAAAAGAATAACTATTCCATACGTCATTTGCAATCAGATGAGTAGTTTCCTTCTGCTCCTCCAGCTTCCAATCCAAGTTCTCGAGCCTCTTACTCAGATTCCTTTTTGTAGACTGCACAGACGAGAATCAAGTAAGAAGCATGCTAAGTACAAGCGTAAAGCTAATTATGAAAGGATTACCATCAGGAAGGGCAAACCAATACTACTTACGGCTAAAGCTTCATGTACATGCTCCAATTGTTTTGAAACAGTTGCAACAGCATTTGCCATGTTATGCTTCGTCACGAACATTATATCGGAAAGTGACCAACCCTGCATGTTTATTCGAATTCACACGTAAGTTGGAAACCAAATACATTCTAGCAAGTGAGTTGTGAGTGTAAGAAACATTATACCTTCCACCACATGTAGCAGTATCCCATTGCACCAAGTGCAGCAGCGGGTAGTACATAAGAAGTATAACTTCCTGAATTGAGATGAAAGTACCCATATGGTTAAGAACTCAAAACAATTCACAAAACATAGGAATTGTGGGGACTTAAATATTTCTCAAGTTCTAATTTTGGATCTAATCGTGAAATCAAGACCTTAATGAACCCATAAACCCATCTCATCTTCCTTAGGCTTGTCTAATAATTTCCTCGTCAGAGTTGGTTTTGGGTCTGATTTGCAGTTCACTTCTATTCTTCCATCTTTAGTTTGTGTTTGGCACATAGGTTTGAAATGTTGTTTTTACAAAGATTCGAATTCAACTTATATTTTTCACCGTTCCGAAATCTACACCACACTCATTTTTTTTCTCTCTCCCAAATACCAATCCAAAAAGATTCTTACCAAAAAGATTCTCGGTTTGATTTAGAATATTTTTTAAAAACAACTTTTCAAACCGATATGCCAAACACATATTTAGCTTCAAAAACATGGCTGTGTTTTGATCCTTCAAGTGGTCAAAAGTAATTTTTTCTTATCAATATTAAGAAATGCCAAGTACCATAAAAAGAAAACAAATCTAAAGAGCATCAAAATATAAATTCTCACTTACTTAGTGCACCAGTATTTCCTAGAAAACCAGTTCACTTCTATTGCACAGAGTGAAGATTTTTGGCATGAAATGTCATTTTGAAACCTCTTGACACAAAAGGTGCTTGACGAATTAATGAAAATTAGATAAATTAACAATGATTAATGGTGAAACATATGCGACCCGAGAGTATTCAAACAAAGATACCACTTATTACTGATGAAAGAAGAATAAGATAAAACTCAAGACTATAGAATTTGGTATTTTTGATAAATACTGAACTACAGAATTAATGCACATACCACTCGACGAAGAATTGCCATTGAAGATTGTTACAGGGCCAGATAAGGTTAACTCCCTGATCTCTTGTGCCAATTGCCGAATCTGAAGTAAAGAACACAGAAACATAAAACGTTTCACCATTACATTTTTACATAGATAAATTAAGTGGGTAACCAACAAAGCACCCGCACCCTCAATTACTTGCTACATAACTTATCAGAGGAACAGAGACCGAATAATGGTTACAACTCTTCGAATCCCTTGTGTTCTACAAAACTACCATGCCTTTTTGTATTGGGGTCTCAAAACTAAAGAATTTAAAGGCATAAGGTTGAATTCAGAAACCATATCGGTAAACATTTACAATGCTCTAGAGGTTAGACCCAACTAAGTTCAGCTTCATGTTTTGGTAATCATAGTATCGTCAGCATTTTCAGTTATGATGCTGATATGATTGAAGCACAAGGCTTAAAGTAATAACACTAAACCAGAACAAGTGTCCATTTTGCCATGCCTGAGCAGCAATAAGCGCGCCGTCATATTTGGTAGGCGAGTTCTCAGCTTCATTAACGTTTTTAAGTAATTCCTGAAGCTGCACAATCAGATCAGACAACCGTCCACTCCTCAAAACAATCGAACCCGTCAGACCTAATTGGCAAATACAAAAGCACTAGCAGTTAGAAAATGGCAATACAAGACAAAGAACACAGGACCAGTACAACATTGCTTTCCGTACATAATTAAACATTCCAATCCTTTTAACCATGACAAATGACAAAGTTTGTTTCTGTTTCTCTATCTCCTTCACTTGTTGATTATTCCTAACATTTTCATAGGTGTCCCTTTGAATTAAACTCAAATCCACAATCTGTAATTCCTAAAATTATAATTCTATTAACAAAATAGAACCCAGTTCGTTGAGACACAGGCAAGACAGAATTTCCCATGATAATATAAATCTAAGAGGATTCAGATATTCCTATGATAAACCCAGTTAACATAATCATTGAATAATTAAAAAACTCTTAGTACAGCAAGCAAAGACATGGAAGTGAATCTAGCAGGGTGATGATATTGATAACAATTAAAATGAAAGAAAAAATAAAACGAGGGACAGAAATGGAAAAAAGGGTTGACCTGCTCCGACGAGGATGAGAACCTTGGAGGAGGAAACCCCAGCCTGTAACGCCATCTTTTTTTTTTTTTTTCTTCACCACCTCTTCTCAGCCTACCAAAAAGGAAAGTTATTCAATTGACGACCCACAAAAAATAAAGTTATAAAAATAAATAAATAAATCGTTTGTTCTTAAATTTTTAAATTTATATATCTTTAATCCTCATTTTTTTCCTCATAATTTAAGTAATTCTAAATTATTAAAAATATTATTACAGGAGTTATTACTATTATTATTATTTTTTAACAGAATTCATCAATGAGGATCAATTTTTTTTATCAAAGCAACAATAATAACCCCAGCATACATATAACTATATAATTTTTTAAAAAATTTATGTAATTAAAAATGAAGCATTTAATTTATGTGAAGCCCATTCTTTCTTAAAAGAATGATGAAATACATTTTTTTTTTTAAATTATAAAGTGTTATTTTGATTAAATACAGTGAGTGTTTTGGATTTTTTTTAAATGATAAATATATATTGAATCTTTCATAGTGGTGTTGTAGTCATTTGTAGAACTTCGATTCAGTAATACATGAGTTTATTGTCATTATTTGTAGTTGTGAAAGGACATAATGAATGGTAATACTTTAAAGCCAACATTCATATAGTTTTGTCTCCTTTTTTTTTTTTTTTTTTAAATAATGAAAAGGATGGTTAGATCATTTGTAGAACTTCATATACGAGTTTGTTGTGATCATTTGTAATTGTGAAAGGACATTATCAATTGCAATACTTTAAAACCAACATTCACAGTTATATGTGTGTGTGTATATATATATATATATATATTTTTTTTTTTTTTTGAAGAATCAAAATGACCGTGAAATCAATTGTAGAATTTCATTTCGGCGATATAAGGGGGAGTTTGGTGAATGAGTTTGAGTTGAAATTTTTAAGTTTCAATAGTAAATTTTTTTGAATTTTCAGAAAAGACAAAAAACTTTTTGGGAAAAAGACAAAAACTTTTGAGGAAAAATACAAAAAAAAGTTTGAAAATCTTGATTTAAACTCATGAACCAAACTCCCCCTAAGAGTTTGTTGTGATCATTCGTAGTTGTGAAAGAACGTAATCAATTAAAATCACTATATTGCAATGCTATATAACAAACCTCACTCTCTCTCTCTTCCTCATTTTGTTCATCTCCTTCTGTTTGTTCTACTTCTCTCACCTCTTCTAGTAGTTCACAGCTTGATGCAGTGTTTTTTAAACGGAAGCGTTGCTGTTTTAAATGCATTTTAAGCCGATGCTTAACATTTGTCAAACATATTATCTTTACATGTATATATTGTCATGAGAGTAGGTTTGTATTTTCTTCCGTTCATTTTTTTTCCTCATACACACACATATATATATATATATATATAGTTAAGAACTTAAGAGAGCGTGTTTACATTTTCTTTGGTTGATTTTTTTTTTCTTTATTTACCTTTATATATATATATATATATACACAAATAAGAACACATACATTCGACTACAAGGATATTTAAGAAAAATGAATTTAATAAACCCACAAATAGATTCTATTTATATTTACTTTTTAACAAAGTAATCACTCGAAAAAAATCAGATATATACTTCACAGCCTGATAGGTACTTCTTTAGGATTATATAAAATTCCTTAAAAAAAAAAAAAATCAGTTATACATACACAATTGCGTGTGGATGTTTCACCCTTAGAAATATGGTTATTTTCTTTACTATCCATCATCAAGTTAATCAATGATTGCTCAAGTTAATTAATAATTGAGCTAGGGTGAGTCTCTTATTTGAAATATTAGTAATATAATCTTGATCGTTAGATCAAATGTTCATCACTTTGATTTATAATTCGAGTAGTCATGTGTTGTACATTGTAAATTTCTAAAGTCAATATTAATAAATCATACTGTTAAAAAATTAATCCAATTGTTAAAAACTTGTTCTTACTACTAGTGTTTAGTAAAAAAATCCTATTATAAAAAACAAAAAAGAAAAAAGAAGTAAATAACATTTTCATATTTGTAATTGAAATAAATAACATATTTAAAAAATATTTAGACTAATTTAATAAATTTTTTATTCATCTAATAAATTTATAATTTACTTCAAATATTTTAAAATCTTATTATTTTCTTTAATTATTTTCTTAGAAATAGTATTAACTGCAATTAAACACATTGGGGTCAATTAGGGGAAAAGATAAACGCAGGGGTAAAAAGAAAGTCATATGGGCATTTTCGACATTTTACAAGAATATTATCATTCAAGAAAGAAGCTTTGTACTGGCTGCACGCTTCCTCTTTGAGCCGACAAGCAACTCCACTAATCATAAAAATACAAACAAAAGTCGCACAACAAAAACTGAAAAACAAGGGACCAGTTTCGACTCTCCCGTACCCCCATGGCTCCAAAAGCAAAACCCATAATTTTCCTCCTCCTAAATCTGACAGCAATACTATTATTATCCACAGTCCCAGTTCAATCCACAGCCCAATCCTACACATCCGTAGTCATCTCCCAAAAGGGTCTGGATTTCGTCAAGGACCTGTTAGTGACCGAAGCCATCTCTTCCCTAACCCCACTCCGACTGCCCCAGATTCAGCAATCCGTCAGAATCCCATTTCTGGGCAACGTTCATATGGTGCTTTCCAACATCACCCTACTCGGAATCGATGTCGGTTCGTCGTTTCTGAAGCCTGGGGATACCGGGATTGTGATCGTGGCTTCGGAGATGACCTGTAATCTGACCATGAATTGGCGTTATTCTTATAGTACTTGGATTTTGCCTGTCTCTGTTTCTGATGAAGGAACTGCCTCTATCCGGGTATGACTTGGATTACTCTCTGATTTCCTCTTTTTTTTTCTTTTTTTTTTTCTTCTGGGTATTATAAAATTGTGAAGTTTAGCCTTTTTTTCGCTGATCAATGAACAGCAGAAATTTGATATGTGACAGAGTATGTCTTTTTTGTGCTTTGGTAAATTGGGCTTACTTTTCAGTGAACCTCCTAAGTCTGGCTATTGTCATTTTGTTGTTCTTTTCTGTTATATTCGTACTTTGTTGAGCAATTGTAAAGTGAATTTGATGAGTGCTGCTTCTGGGTAAGGTTGAAGGCATGGAAGTTGGGCTTACTTTGGGTTTGGAGGTCCAAGAAGGGAAGCTGAAGTTGTCTCTGGCGGAGTGTGGTTGTTTGGTTAAAGATATCTCCATAAAATTGGATGGAGGAGCATCTTGGCTTTATCAAGGGTATGGAGAAAAAAAAAAAAAAAAAAGAAAAGTCCTCCCTTGTTTTTATTTTGATTTCGGGTCGTAATCAGGTTATATTTTGGCATTCATAGTATAAACAAAACGAATAAAGAAAATTGAGCTTTGCAGTATCATTTTGTACTGGCAGTAATGTGGAAGTTTGTTATTGCATGATAAACTTGCTTTAGGACTCTGTGATCATTGTTCTAACTCTATTTAGTCTTTAAGCAACAGATTAGTCAATTTACATCCTCATTCAATAGTGCTAATGTCTGGAAAGAATATGTGGTATTTTTGTTAATCATGCTTCATTTCCTTTCAATGCACCAGAACCAACACTTGAATGACCAACTGCTCTTAAGCTTCGTTCCGACATTAATAAAAATCATTTATTTTGCAATGAGTCATTAGTGCAGAATGTGATCACTCCGAATCACAATAATTTTTTAGAGTAGTCATCTCTTTGATTACAGTTGCTTCAAGAGTTCCGTTGCCAACGACTTATTCATTGTGCACAGCATATGCTTTAATGAGTGTACTGTTATCTAAAAGAAGCATGTCACGACCCTTTTATATCTGAAAATCTGTTAGGATGATTAATGCCTTTGAAGAACAAATAGAGTCTACTGTGGAGAATGCTATTACGCAGAAGCTCAAAGAAGGGATTTTAAAGCTTGATGTATTTCTGCAATCTCTTCCAGAGGAAATTCCATTGGATGACACTGCTTCTCTGAATGTCACTTTTGCTAATGAGCCTTTACTATGTAATTCCTCTGTTGGATTTGAGATCAATGGTTTATTTTCTCCAAGAAAAATAGTTCCAGTCCTTAAATATCGGGAGAACGACTCAGAATCTCTGGTTTCCTGCATGGATTCAAAGTCGTTGGTGTCCTGCATGGATGTGTCAAAAATGCTCGGAATTTCATTGCATGAGTTCGTATTTAACTCAGCATCAGCCTTATACTATGATGTAAGTTCTAGAATCTTGTTTCTGCACTGAAATTTTTTGACTATTTCCTTTTCTATGACATCATTCTTGGTGTTCTTGATTTATTGAAGTTAAATGAAAGTTTTCATCTATTTCCAGGCAGAATTTATGCAATGGGTTGTGGATAAAATACCAGATCAATCCCTTTTAAACACGGCTGGATGGAGATTTATTATTCCCCAACTATACAAGAAATACCCAAATGATGATATGAACTTGAATATTTCTTTATCTTCAGCTCCAGCCATTGTGGTCTCAGACCATGGTTTTGATGCCACCGTCTACGCAGACCTGATAATTGATGTTGTGGAAGAAGGTCGGATAGTACCAGTTGCATGCATCTCATTGGTAAGATTATGATATACAAATGAAAATGTTTTATCCATTGGTTATAGTTGCTTGATATTATAATTAATCAGTTTTCTTTTCTCTTCCCCTTTATTTTTAATTTCTATTTCTCTACTCTATAACTTTCCACATTTATGTAATCCAATAATGAATATTCGGTGATCGACAGTAGTATGATGTTTTTCATTCGTATAGGTTATTCGTGGCTCTGGCTTAGCTAAACTCTTAGGGAATAACCTTGGTGGGAGTGTTGAATTGGATGACTTTGTAATGTCATTGAAGTGGAGTAATATTGGTAAACTGCACTTATTTCTAATTCAGGTACTCTCTCTCTCTCCCTCTCTCAAAAATTTACAATGTTCACTTGAATCGAAACGTGTCTGTTTCAGATATTAAAATGTTCCTATACTACATTCACAGCCTGTTATGTGGACTCTTCTGCAAACTGTTTTCTTGCCGTATACCAACGCAATCCTCGGAAAAGGATTCCCTTTACCAATCATTCACGGTTTCACCTTAGAAAATGCGGAACTAGTCTACTCAAACTCAAGAGTTACAGTTTGTGGTGATGTACAGTACACAAAATGAAGCAATCTTTAGTCAGCTTTTAACCACTCTAAACGTGTACGTACACACATGATATGATATATGTACATCACCTCCTCGGAATGCCTTTGGGAATGAAACGGCAAAAGGGTCATCTTCCCTCATTTGTACAGTGTTATTTTTGTATGTAATTACCCAACCCCTTCCACCACTGGATTGTGCAAATTGTGAATGTGTTCTTTGAACTTTGGAAGAAGGGATATCAAGATCTGAGTTGATTCTTTCCAAGTATATTTACATTTCACTGACAATTTGCAAATAAGAAAGTAAGCAAACCGAACAATCGCTTGAAGTTACCACATCTGCTGTTGTGAATTTGGATTTTGACAAATCCTGGTCTTGCTAACTGGCCATTTTGTGTAAATGCGTAATAACAAAATCTACTGTCTATTTTGGGATATCATCCACCCTCCAATTTTGCTACAACTATATACATGCATGCATGCATGTGTATATATATATATTATGTATAAAAAAAAAGGCATTGTGATGTTGGGTTCTTGGGTGGAGACGAGCGATATTTTAATAGGTAAATTAACGCCAACGTGACTGAATTGGTCCTAGTTATTCTTCGAAATGGAGTGGAAGAAGGGAAGAGGTTCTTGAAGGAGGATAAAGGATTCAATGCTGGCTTCCATTTATTAAAAAGAAATGAAAACACATTTAAGGTTTCGAACCTGAGATTTTTTGTCTTAGACGAGGGGATTGTTCCTCTCTAACTAAATAAAAATAGGTTAGCTTCTATGATAGAGCTTTCAATCCACTAAAGATAGTATGAGTAAATTACGTACTAAATTTTATAGAATGAAAAACAGAGTTCATTGTATAGTTCCAATTTCTCTTTAGCTATAAAACCTTAATTGAAGCTCAAATAAAATTCTTCGTTGTGCAACAACAAAATAAACAACTAAAGATAACCTAAAAAGCAATAAATTTGCACGTCGTTTCAACTAGTGTGTGTATATATATATATATATATATTGATTTGGGGTTTATGACTACTTATTAAAGAAAAATAAAATTACTTTAGGTTTTGAACATGAGAGTTTTTATCTCAATTTCTTTTGCTACGTTGATCTCAAGCGTCGTTATAAGAACATGTCAATATATAGCTCATAGAATCCGTCAAATACATATAGCAAGTGACTACTTGAATAAAACCCACAGAGGTGGATGGGGTGGCAAAGGAGAATGATATCTCCTTTAGCCACTTCTTTCGTCCAACCAGATTCGAATCCTATGAAACTCCCATAAGACCCTCACTCCAACTTAGACTGTGGATGCATTAGGCTGGTGATGTTCTGGATAGGACCTAAGTTGACGGCTATAAGAGACTGGGCTTCCTTGCCATACCTAAGGAAGTGGATCCTGCCTGAGAGCTAAAATTAGAACGATAGGGGATCACTACCAGAGTCATTTTTAGTAATAAAAAAAATAAGTGATCACTTGAATTTTTTACTTAGCTTGCGTGTGGTTTGCTAGTTAGAGATGAAATGTTTAAGTTGGAGTTGGTTGACTTTTCAAAAACTAGTTATAAATTTTATTGACTTTTTAGAAAAAGACAAAAATTAAAATGAAAAAGTACAGTTTAGTTGGAGTTAAACTCAAGTGCCAAACAAAGCTTAGATTAGTGGTAAACACGTGTCACACACATGTTTAATAATTTGTTAAATTAAAAATTAATTATGAGGTATTATAAGAAAATAGTTATATAGACTTTAGAGAACATTGAAAAAATAAAAAATAAATTATGACAAGTTAGAGAGGAGTTAGCAAATCACGTAAAAAGTTAATTGGGTGGTGCAATGAAAAAATAATAGTTGAGATGATCAAAAAAATTATTTGAAGGATACTTTTGCAAAAAATTATTTTAACATGGGCAAAAAATACTGAAAAATAAAAAATAAAAATGATTAAAGAAAGGAAACAGATAAGAGATCGACACAAGCAGAGCATCGCCGGAGCAGACAACCGCCCAGATCAGCGACGATTTTGAGACCACCGGAGCAGACAACCGAACCGGAGACCGCCGGAGACGCCAGACCATCCCTTCCCAACGGAGATCGCGCTGGTCGTGGATCAAATGAAGTGGCAATTTGACTTTTAACTTTGACATGAAGTGAATCGCACAAGGAAGTTGCTAATTCAATTCTGATCAATTTCATTACTTGGGAGTGATTGTTCAGACATATCCATATGGATTCCGGTACTTCTTCTTCTTCTTCATCTCAGTCCTATGATGTTTTTCTCAGTTTCAGAGGTGAAGATACTCACAATAATTTCATGAGCCATCTTTACGCTGCTTTAGTCCGAAACCAAATCGAGACCTACATGGATGAGAGAACACTGGAGAGAGGAGATGAACTCTCACGTGCACTTCCTGAAGCAATCCAGAAATCAAAGATCTCCATCATTATTTTTTCCGAAAATTATGCTTCTTCGTCGTGGTGCTTGCGTGAGCTTGTGCAGATGCTCGAATGCCGTCGACAAAACAACCAGATTGTCTTACCCATATTTTACAAGGTCGATCCATCGGATATAAGGAAACAAAGAGGAAGTTACGGAGAGGCATTTGCAAAACATGAAGCATGTTTGAAAGACAAGATGGACGTTGTACAAAAGTGGAGAGACGCTTTAACAGAATCGGCCCAGCTATCTGGTTGGGCTTGGAATTCACAAGATACCAGGTAATTGTCCTTTTAATTTGTATTCTCAAATCTCACTACCGGCCGATGTATTTTCAACTTTTTTACTTACTCATTTGTCCCTCAGTGGGTGGAGATGGGGTTTTGGATTTAGGTCTCAGGCTCGATACTCGATTTAGTGGCAGGGGAGTGTTTTTGGAAATGTTTGTGCGCGTGATAATGAAACTTTTTCTAAGATTTGTTTGGTTAACCAATGCTATGCAAACGGAAATAAAAACAAAAAAATGGTGAGAATGGTTTTTGTTAAGAAAATAAAAAATAATGAAAAGTTGTTTTCTTATTTCCGTTTTAATTTTCACTTTGTACATGTTTTTCATAAACATACTGGAGCATAATTTTACCCTTTTTTTTTTCCTCATCTCCAAACCAATATATCTAAATAGTAAATACAAAACCCGGACGTAATTTAAAAAACGACCACAGCATCATTCCCAAAAAATTATCATTTATATTTTCATATCGAAAGCAAAATAATTCCTCCCTTTTATTTTTGTTTTATTGCATCTCTCTCTGCTCTTTCCATATCATTTCTTAAATACTAATTGTTGTAGTATTTTATACGTTTAAGGTCCGAGGCAGGATTAATCAAGGACATTGTAAAAGATGTTTCAAGCAAACTAGGTAGAATGCGGTTCTCAAGATTTGCTAATTGCAAGGGCCTAATTGGAATTGAATGCCACATGAAGAATGTTGAATTCCTATTAAGTATTGGCTCCTCAGATATTCGCGTCATCGGTATTTGGGGGATGGGTGGTCTAGGCAAGACTGCCCTTGCTAGTGTTGTGTTCGCCGAACACTACTATCAGTTTGAGAGTTGTTACTTCCTTGAGAATGTCAGGGAGGAATCAGGAAGGTGTGGATTAGCTAGTTTACGAAATAAGCTACTCACTGGATTGTTCAAGGGATCGGAAGATATAAATATGGGAAACCCATTATTATTACCTCATGTGAAGAGCAAGCTCAGCCATAAAAGAGTGCTCGTCGTGTTAGATGATGTGAATGATTTTGAGCAGCTAGATCTTCACAAGGGATGCTAATGTAGAGTTATTGTAACTACAAGGGATGCTAATGTGTTCAATGGTATTGAAGTTTTTTTATACAAGGTTGGGGAGTTGAATTATGATGAAGCTCTTCAGCTTTTTCAATTGAAAGCTTTTCGAGGAAACTCGCCCCCAACGGATTATATCAAGCTAACAAATGAGGTGGTAAAATATGCTGGAGGTATTCCGCTGGCGATTGAGATTTTGGGTTCTCACCTTCGCTCCCGTCATACTTTGAGCATAGGACATTGGGAAAAGATACTAAATTACTTGAAAGGAAAATCCAACAATAAGATTCATCAGTGCTTGCGAATAAGTTATGATGTTGGATTAGATGAAGAGGAGAAGGCTATCTTTCTTGATATTGCCTGTTTCTTTAAAGGAGAGAGTAGAGAGAGGGTTGAAAATACATTGGATGGTTGTGATTTTACGACGAGCGCAGGAATAGGTGTTCTAATCAATAAGTCTCTCATAACTATCCGTTCTTACAATAATAGCCTTTGGATGCATGATTTGGTACAAGAAATGGGCTGGAAAATTGTCCAACAACAATCAGAAAAGCAACTCGGATGGTACAGTAGGTTGTGGATTACTGAAGATGTCTTTCGAGTCTTGAACAATAATGAAGTAAGTGCTAAGTGCCAATGTATTAAAGTATTTCCTTTAATAATTTCGCATATACTTCTAGTATTCGAGCATGAAGGGCAGATTATTTCAGAATTAATAATAATTAGTAGATGTGTCTTGGGCTATAGCTATGGTACTGTTTTTTAATATTTCTTTACTTATGCTCTTTTGTACTTTGTTTGGATTTATTTACGTCATGCCCCTGAATTATATTCCTTTTGTTTTTTCAACACTAGGGGACTGACAATGTTGAGGGAATATTTCTAAACATGTCACAACTTAATGAAGAGCTACATTTGAAACCTGAAGTTTTCCAAAGGATGAGTAATTTGAGATTACTCAAATTTTATACTACATTTGACTTTGATAATGGCGTCAAGAGAAACAAAGTGTACCTCGATCAAGATCTCCAATCACTTCCACATGCACTAAGATATCTTCATTGGGAAGGATATCCTTCAAGACATTTACCATCCAACTTTGAGCCTCAAAATCTTGTTGAACTTAGCATGCGGCATAGCCAACTTGAGCAACTTTTTAATGGAGTCCAGGTATGTGGTATATGCATACAAACTTAAAATTTTTTTTTTTTGACATATTATAGATGAAGTATATATTTACATGATCTTGTCCTTTCTCTTTCGTTACAGAACCTTGAGAACTTGAAAAGCATTGATCTTTCAAATTCCATCCACCTGACCCAATTTCCTGATCTTTCTCATGCGCCAAATCTTGAGAGAATAAATTTTAAATATTGTACAAGTTTGCCTCAAGTTCCTTCGCATTGTTTGAGAAATCTTAACAAGCTTATTGATCTGAATCTGAGCCACTGCAACGCGATTCGGAGTATTTCAAATGGAGTTGATTTACCATCTCTTAGAACTCTTACTGTCCAAGGCTGCTCTAACCTCAACACTTTCCCATCTATGATTTATCTAAGGAATTTGGTGGCTTTAAACTTAATTCACACTGCAATAGAGAACTTGCCTTCATCGGTTGGTTCTCTCAACAATCTTTCTTCATTGGATCTCTATGACTGCAAAAGACTTGTAGGAGTTCCAAGCAGTATAAGTAAGCTGGACTCCTTGAAACATCTTGTACTAAGTGGCTGCTCTCTTCTTGAGAAGTTTCCAGAGCTTCCACAAAATATTCGAAATTTAGATATGAGTCGGACATCAATAAAAGAGGTTGCCTCCTCATCTATTGAGTGTCGGTTTGTTCTTCGGCAAATACTCCTAAGCAGTTGCAGAAGTCTTGAGAGTCTTCCAACCAGCGTTTTTAAGTTACGGTCTCTTGCTATTCTTACTCTCAATGGTTGCTCAAATTTGAAGGAACTCCCAGATATCTCAGAGCCGATGAAAAGTTTGCAACTACTTCATTTAGACGGAACAGGCATTAGACAGCTACCTTCATCAATTACACATCTAATTGGCCTTCAAAATTTATATATGGATGGGTGTGAAAATCTTAAGTTTGTTCCAAATATATCTGTAATTTGAATGCCCTTAGTACACTCACTCTTTCTAATTGTCCAAAACTTGAATGTATGCCCTGGTTGTTTCATCTCCTCTATTTGAGAAAGATCGAAGTTACTCCACCATAAGAGAAATTCCTGAAACCATCAAAGGACTCAAGGTGATACTTCTGTACATAAAAAATTGCAAGAGCCTTAAATTTTTACCAGAGCTTCCATTGACTCTAGAAGTTCTTCATGCAAGTGGATGTGTGTCATTGGAGATGGTGTCAAGTACAAAGAAGGCATTCTCACAAAAGTTTTGGGATGACTATACAACGAATATGTATGAGGATAGGAGGGATGGAGACGGATCCTGGCACTGTTTGTTTTATAATTGCTGGAAATTGGATCAGAATGGACGACAGACCACTAATATTGAGTTCCAGCTTAGAGTTTTGAGCTTGGCTGCACGACATGTACTTCCAGGAGGGATGGTATGCTTAATTTCTTCTATTGTTTAATAGTAGGAAATGCCTAGTTCTTTACATTTTTTGAAACAAACAGTTTCCTTCTATGGTACAGATCTTCAATTCTTCAGTTCAGGCTTGTTATCCAGGAAATGAGATTCCAAACTGGTTTGACAATCAATTTGAGGGATCTTCTATCATTATCAAGCTTTCACAACAATGGCATGATACCAAGTTCTTGGGTTTTGTTGTTTGCGCTGTTGAAGATTCCTCCATTGCACACCCTGCAGTGACGTTTTTAACTTGTAAAGTAAATTTTTTATGTACTGATGGAGAAAACCATGAATCTTCTTGGATGTTTGACTTTGACCAGGAACCTATAGTTCAGGCATTGCCGCCTGCTTTTAATCAAGATCATGTGTACATGTGGTATTGGCCTACGGATTATAGTAATTGTCTCGATGCAGTGGAGGTTACATTTGAATTTGCTTTCCTAGAATATGACAACACAGAGGAGGATGATGATGATTTCACGAAGTCATCTAAGTGGGAAGTGAAAAGGTGTGGCATCCGCATGTTGTATGAGAAAGACTATGAATTTTTCAATAATCATGAACCTCTATTTGAGCCTCCAGCTAAAAAAGGAAAAAAAAGAAAACATTACTGGAGCGATTAATGCCCGATCCACCAACATGAATCCTGTGCATGCGGAGCGGTCTAACTTTGAACGGGATGAATCTACTTGAATAATTGTGTCTGCCCCAGATTATCGGTAATGTATAAGTTTCTCGTATCTAAATTCCATCTATGATTGTTTATAAAAAGAAAATACAAGAATATGGACTTCGTTTCTTTCAATTACACTTTGCACAATTGTTTCTTCTGTTTTCACTATTTAATTTTTTTCTAGTTTTGTTTTTTTCAAACTTACAAAATAGAGTGTCATGACTTTTAAGTGATACGAAAATGTGATTGTATGTATAATCTAATGATAATTCTACACCTGATTCTACCGAAAAGTGTAGAGTTTGAATCCTCCGAACCCCAATTTAATGGGGAGAAAAAAAAAAAAAGGAAGAAAGCAAAATAATTTTATATTAGGAAAGCGGTCACTATTTTCTCTATTTAGTTTTCTAGTCTATGTTTTTCTTAATTTTCATACTTTACAGAGAAAATTAGAGTCAATTATAGTAAAGGGTGAGATAACGGGAAAAGAGAACAAACTGTAGGGAAAGAAAAATGTGAAGTTTTGTCACTTGGTTCACTCTGCTTTTCATTAGTAGCTTTCTTTATGAAAAAGGGCTCCTTTCTTAATATTTCTTCTTTATTTTGGGTTAAAAAAATTATTTTGATTATATTGATTTATATAAGTGATTACCTTAAGTTTTTATCATAATTCTAACAGTGACACAATTATGACTTGTGGCGATGACAATAATTACTCAAATAAACTGACGTAACAATGGAACAAAATAAAATAATCGTGACCAATCTTTTGTATGAAATATATATATATATATATATATATATTTTGTGATATATAAAGGATAACCTTATATATAATTGTAATTATAAGAAGTCATACCTTTTTTTTTTTAATGGAAATGTAGTAAGAATAACAAATGATATAAGTGGTTGCAGATATAGCCTAGTGATAATGTTACATCTAACTCCACCTAAAGGTGTATGTAGATTTCGAATTCCCTCACTCCAAGTTTAAAAAAAACAAAAAAACAAAAAAAAAAATAATACAAACAATGATCTTTGTTTTTGTTTATTTTTTTCCCCATAAAATTGGCACTTTGTCCTTTTTATATAATTTAATTCAGTTATGGTGCTAATCTTAATGTATTCTTCTCAAGAATATTTACATAGTAATGAACCATTTTAAGTTCCGGTAACAGGATTTCTGAGGCAAATGTAAGTTGGAGTTGAGTTGGATCGTGGCCCGCACATCCCAAAACCATAGAAAGGAGAGGTTATGACATGAGTTCTGTTGCAGGAAAAGGTAAGAAATGTCTTAATTTTTAGCAGTTGTCTTAGTTTTGTTAGCTTTAGACTTTTACTGCTGTTACTAGTTATTTCGTTCCTTATTTTATATTCGTTGTTTGTGATATCATATATCAACAATATACGAGTATTATGAGCATCCAATACGTATAATTTCTAGTTAAGCTGAAAATAATAAATTTGTTAATGCCTGGTGTTGGCTTTGTAGCGAAGAATGATAGCAATTCCAAATGCTTCGGGATTTGTTGTGGTCTGCTCTGAGTTGTTAAAGAGTTCTGATGGATTGAGTTTTTGTGGATCAATTCTCTAAATTGATGTTGCTTCTGGTCTCGTCTGGTGTGTTATACCTATGTGCTCTGTCTCCTATCGTCTCTTGTGATATGTTCTAAAATTCCTTGCATTTCTTAATGGGATAATCGAGTCATAAGTATGTTTTTTTGCTCCTGTCAATACGTTTCAACTGGAGTGAGACATTGATTGACATTTTCAAGTTTTTAACTTTATAAATTACAGAGTATTGTTGAAGAAAAAGGAAGGAACTTTATTTATTTATTTATTTAAAAAGCCCAACTGATGGGTTTGATCCTAATCTTTGTTTGTTTTGTCCTTGTCCTTTTTTTTTTTTTTTTTTTTCCTCCTCTTCGTAAAGCCACCGAGCTAAATAATCATGATCTTTACCTTACCAAGGGTTAAAAAAAATGAAGGTCATTTGTTTGAACATTTCATATTCTCTAAGTCCTGTATTTACTAGAAGCAAACAACTCATGGTATTTTCAACCTCTTAGAATAAAGGTTTAGTTAATTTTCAGTTATATGAGTGTGCTTCCAGATGCTAGCACAAAAATCAAATTCCACAAAAAATTACTGCTCAAACTTTTGAATTTCAAGTTTCTAACTCCAAAACTAAAAGCAAAGGTTTCATAAAACATAAGATGAAGCTCATGATAAATATGAATTTAAAATAAATCAGAGTTAAAAGGTTATTGCAGTCATAAATTAGACCATTAAAAATTAATTTAAGAACTAAACAACAATACCTATGAATAAAATGAAAGTACAATCACACCATTAGTTTTTTTAATATTTAGAAAGTGAGGGTTCAATTTAATGCTAATAACTAATAACAAAATACAGGAAAAAAATGTAGGTAAATAGTTTTTTAAGTATTTTCTTAATTGAAAGTCTCACTTTTTTGTTAAATTAAGAAAACAGTCGTTAAATCACTAATTAACAAAAAATTAATATTTATGTTTATCGATCTACCATTTATTGATTAGATACATCAATTAATATCTAATGATCATCGTTCATTTATATATATATAAAAAAAAAAAGTTTGCATAACTTCCAAATTTTTTCTTTAAAAAAAAATTGCAGTGTAATTTGTTCATCATACAGGCGCACTGTTAGTTCTGTGCACCTCTCCGATCTCCAACCGTGAAATGTCATCGAACGACAACAAATGTGCAACATAAGTTTCATTTGTACCAGAATGAAACTCTACCGACGAATTCCCTTTTTTAACCCTGACCCTCCTCTAATTTTGTCATGCCTTTCGGCAGTTGGATAATTGTGCCCCCGCCCCCCCAAAAAAAAAAAGAAAAAAAAAGAAAAAAAATCTCTGCAACCTTGGTTTTCTTCTTCATAGGGAAAAACCTCTCTAAACCCCCCCTCTGTCTCTCTCTTGTGCATGTTAAGAGCTTCTCTCTCAATCCCACAAAAACAAGCAAATCTCTCTCACTCTATCCCCACCCCCCAGAGGCCCACTCGTCCTATTCCGGCCCCACCACCACAACTCCATATCAGCTCCACCGCCAAAGCCTTTCAGAGTTCCGCTTCAGACCCACCTCACTCCCCTGAATGCCCTCATAGAATCTGGCTTCTTGCCGGTGATTGGCCGTGCCATCGAGGAGGACGAGTACCGGATTGCCCGGTCTCAGGTTGTCCGAAAAGGGGTCGACTTGGAAGGCTATTCCATCGAGGGAATCTCCATTGGTGGCCAGGATACTTGCGTCATTGTTCCCGAATTCAAATGCGCTTTCGATATCGGGAGGTGTCCCTCCAGAGCAATTCTCCAGAACTTTGTCTTCATCACTCATGCCCATCTTGATCACATTGTAAGCTTTTTATTATTTATTTATTTATTTATTTTTATCTCTTTGTTTTTTGTTCTGTGGACTACCCATCATGGATTCATAAGTGGGCACTAAGAAAAATTGATGAAATTTTGATTGTTTTGCATATTCTCTGTTGTTTGAGGTCATAATAGCAAAAATCTCACCTATATATATCATAGAAATGTAGCCTTCCTCCATATTTGTATAATAAATTTTGGAATTAGATTATTTATTCATATTGTTTCTCTGGCGTCTAGCTTTTCAGGTGGATGCAAACAAAAATTCCAAATATTTGGAGTTTGTGAATAGAAAGTATCATGACTAAGGACATTTAATGATCGATACATATTTAAAATAGACAAGGGAGCTTACCTACTCCAATAAGTCAATTTTGCTTCATCTCTGGCCATTCATACTTATCATGTTTTTTAATTAAATTGTTTAATGAAAATACATCAAAAGAAAGTTCATATAAATTTACAAGGAAATAAGTTAAAAACTATAGTACATTAGAGATAAAGATTAAGATATATAATAAAATAAATTATAAACTACTAATCTAATTTAATTTATTTTCTATATACATTTACATAGCGATGGACTTGCATTGAGACTAATGAGGGCACGTGTCCCTACTGAATCAACGACAACATTGATATAAGCCCTTAGGCATGTATATAAACCGAAGGAATTTCAGTTTGTGCTCCCCTCCCCCCCTCTAAATGGTGGGCAAGGGCATGTTACTTTTTTACCTGGGTTGGGCTTGTCGGACTTTTTCAACAATTTTTTCATTTATGATTTTAGTTAAACTACTCTTTAAATTCCATCATTTTCCTTGCTTTTTATGTTATGATTTTTTAATTTTTTTTTTTGAATAAAAAAAAATCTGGGGTGGTCATATCATTTTCAGGTTTTCAGTTCAACAGACTGGAATCTCTTTCCCTAGATATGACAAGAAAACAGATTCTTTATACTAGTTTTTTTCAGTCGGCCATCTGGGTCTACCATGTCATCATCAAACCAAAACTTCAACAGTCAAAGCTGGAGCGAGGCGTAAGAGGAGGCAACGGGAGTCGAACTCGGATAGCGAGGCTTAAGGGGAGGCAACGGGAGTCGAACTCGGGTGGACGAATGAAAGAAGCTAACAAAAGCACCCATCCTTGCCAACTCATCCACCCTGTAGGTGCAAATGATTTGGACCATTTCTCGATTTTTTTTTTTATTTGCTCATAGCAAATGATTCTTTTTCCTTAAAATAGCAAATGATTCTTGATTCTCCTTTTCTCTTTCTCTCATTGTTTTCTTTTCTTTTCTTTCTTTCTTTCTTTTTCTATTAAGTCTCTCTTTCTTCTATTCGTTTCTCGTCATTCTCCCTCTATTAATTAATTTAATATTTTTCCGTTTTTTTAATCCTTTATTGTTCTATTTCTCTCCTGCTTCCACAGACCCGCTACTACTATTTTATCTTTTTTTCTATGTATTCTAGTCTTATTTCTCTCATTTTTTTTCTTTTTTTTTGTAAACTTTTTTGTTTTTTGTTTTGTTTTGTTTTTTTTTAAATACGAGATATTAGTTTTGATCTTTATGTTTGATTTATAAGTAATATGGTATTGGAATATGCATGATATTCAAGAAAAATAATTACTTAAAAGATGTTTTTTTTTCTAATTTTTCAATAATTTCTATTTATGAATTTGGTTCGTATTTATGTTCCATTGAATTCAAATTCTAAATACGTAAATGCATATACATGTGTTTGTGTACATGTGTATGTGTGGGTCTTGATGGCACTTATTCTCGTAGTTGGTCGATTCATTTTTCCCCCGTGATGACCACATTTACGATAGCTACTAAAGATTTTGTCAAAACGCGTGAGTGGTCCTTTTCCAAAAAAAAAAAAAAAAAAGAATAATAAATAAATAATAATAATAATAATAATAATAATAAAATAAAAAGACTCACAAGTGGATCAACTGAAAATAGTATTTTTGATGTTGACTTATTTGTCTCATTGTTGGAAGACTTTGCAGTGAAACGCACAACGAAGTTCCTAACTCTATTCCGAGCAATTTCATTTTGAGGTAACTGCAATAATTTCTTCTCTAGTTGGACCCTGCTTTCACAAATTTTTAGCCTTCTCAAAAGCGTCAAGACAACATAGCTTTTGTTCTAAAATACAAAAGCCAAGGAAACCTTGTTGCTCATTAATTCAGTTTGCTTCTTGGAGTGATTGTTCAGACAAACCCATATGGATTCTTCTTCTTCTTCTTCTCGGCCTTATGACGTTTTTCTTAGTTTCAGAGGTGTAGATACTCGCAATAATTTTATGAGTCATCTTTATGCTGCTTTAGTCCAAAACCAAATCGAGACCTACATGGATGAGATAACACTGGAGAGAGGAGATGATCTCTCACGTGCACTTCCTGAAGCCATCCAGAAATCAAAGATCTCCATCATTATTTTTTCCGAAAACTATGCTTCATCGTCGTGGTGCTTGCGTGAGCTCGTGCAGATACTTGAATGCCGCCGACAAAACAACCAGATTGTCTTACCCATATTTCACAAGGTCGATCCATCGGATATAAAGAAACAAAAAGGAAGTTACGGAGAGGCATTTGCAAAACATGAAGAACGTTTGGAAGACCAGATGGACGTTGTACAAAAGTGGAGAGACGCTTTAACAGAATCAGCCCAGCTTTCTGGTTGGGGTTGGAATTCACAAGATACAAGGTAATTGTCCTTTTAACTTGTACTCTCAAATACTCGCCAACTTGCCAGAAGCTTTTGATCTCATTATTCTATTATTGTAGAAGAGCCGGTTGTTTGCCTTTAGAGCTTCTCTTTATATTTTTTTTGCATATCCGATGTATTTTGAATTTTTGTACTTAGGAAATCATTTATCCCGCTGCGGCTAGTTCAGTGCGTAGCGATGGGGTTTCGGGATTTAAGTCTGGTTTTGATTCTAGATTTAGTCGCATAGAAGGTTTTTTTTTTTTTTTTTTTCAACATGTTTCACAGATTTTGAAGCACGAAAATGAAATGTTTTCTTAAATCGTGTTTGGTTAACTATGCTTTGAAAATTTAAATAAAAACAAAAGATAGTGAGACTGGTTTTTGTTAAGAACAAAGAAAAAAGATGAAAAGTTGCTTTCTCCTTTCTGTTTCTATTTTCTATGGCTACATAACTTAAGACATGTTTTTAAGAAACATATCAAACCCAATTTCACATTTTTCTTATAGCCAATTGAATATCTTTAAAAACACAATCAAGTGCGATTATAGAAACAATCTTAGCATCATTTTCAAAAAATTCACATTTCTATATTTTTATATTTGAGAAAACTATGTGGAGAGCCATGTTTTGAATACTTTCTTATAATTTTGTCCACGCTAATATTAAAGTTGATAATTTTAGTATTATGAAATGGTAAAATTATCAACTTGAATGTTATGGTGGGCATAACTATAAGGAGATGTCACATTTACGACATTCTTGCATATAACCCTTTCTATTTTTATTCTCAAAAAAAAAAAAAAAAATCAATTCCAAAATCATTTCTCTCTTTTGTTTTTAATTTATTAATTTTTAAAAAAAGGGAGGATATAATTATTGCATCTCATTCTATTCTTTCCATATCCTTTCTTAAAAACTAACTGTTGCAGTATTTTACACGTTTAAGGTCTGAGGCAGAATTAATCAAGGACATTGTAAAAGATGTTTCAACCAAATTGGGCAGAATGCGATACTCAAGCTATGTAGATTGCAAGGGCCTAATCGGAATTGAACACCACCTTCAGAAAATTGATCAATGGCTGTTAAGTATTGGCTCACCGGATGTTCGCATCGTAGGTATTTGGGGGTTGGGTGGGATAGGCAAGACTACCCTTGCCAGTGTTGTATTTGCGGAACATTACTATCATTTTGAGACTTGTTACTTCCTTGAGAATGTCAGGGAGGAATCAGAAAGGCAAGGGTTAGCTAATCTCCGGAATAAGCTACTCAATGGATTGTTCAAGGGATCGGAAGATGTAAATTTGGGAAACCCATTGTTACTACCTCATGTGAAGAGCAAGCTCAGCCACAAAAAGGTGCTCGTCGTGTTAGATGATGTGAATGAGATTGAGCAGCTAGATCAATTACTCCTAGGCGGTCCTGATTCATTTGGTCCTGAAAGTAGAATTATTGTAACAACAAGGGATGCAAATGTGTTCAGGGCTACTGAAGTTTATTTATACGAGCTTGGGCAATTAAATGATAATGAAGCTCTGCAGCTTTTTCAATTGAAAGCTTTTGGAGGAAACTCGCCCCCAACAGATTACATCAAGCTAACAAATAAGGTGGTAAAATATGCCGGAGGTGTCCCTCTTGCGATTGAGATTTTGGGTTCTCACCTTCGCTCCCGTCATACTCGGAGCATAAGACATTGGGAGAAGGCACTGAATTACTTGAAAGGAAAATCCAATGATAAGATTCATAATTGCTTACGAATAAGTTATGATGTTGGATTAGATGAAGAGGAGAAGGCTATCTTTCTTGATGTGGCGTGTTTTTTCAAAGGAGAGAATAGAGAGAGGGTTGAAAACATATTGGATGGTTGTGAATTTATGACGAGTGCAGGGATAGGTGTCCTAATCGATAAGTCTCTCATAACTATCCGTTCTTCTGATAATTGCCTTTGGATGCATGATTTGGTAGAAGAAATGGGTTGGAAAATTGTTCAACAACAATCAGAAGAGCAACTCGAACAGTACAGTAGGTTGTGGATTACTGAAGATGTCTTTCGAGTATTGAACAATAACAAAGTAAGTGCCAATGTATTAAAGTATTTCCTTTGGTGATTATGCATATGCTTTCTAGTATACGAATGTGAAGGGCAAGCTATGATAGTATTAATAATCTTTCTTTACTTTTGCTATTTGGTACTTTGTTCGAACATATTTAGTACATCACGACCTTGAATTATAATCTTTTTTGTTTTTCAACATTAGGGGACTGACAAAGTTGAAGGAATATTCCTAAACATGTCTCAACTTGATAAAGAGCTACATTTGAAGCCTGAAGTCTTTCAAAGGATGAGTAATTTGAGATTACTCAAATTTTATAACCCTGATAACGGCGTCAAGAAACAGAAAGTTTACCTCGATCAAAATTTCCAATCTCTTCCTTGTTCTCTAAGATATCTTCATTGGGAAGGATATCCTTTAAGACATTTACCATCCAGTTTTGAGCCAGAAAATCTTGTTGAACTTAACATGCAGCATAGCCAGCTTGAGCAACTTTTCAATGGAGTCCAGGTATGTGGTATATGCAAACTAACTTTCAATCTATATACAAAGTATATGGTAGTTGATCTTGTCCTTTCTCTTTTGTTACAGAACCTTGAGAACTTGAAAAGAATTGATCTCTCAAATTCCACCCAACTGATTCAATTTCCTGATTTTTCTCATGCTCCAAATCTTGAGAAAATAAATTTTCAACATTGCACGAGTTTGCCTCAAGTTCCATCTCATTGTTTGCGAAATCTTAACAAGCTTATTGATCTCAATCTGAGCCACTGCAACATGATTCAGAGTCTTTCAGATGGAGTTGATTACTTAACATCCCTTAGAACTCTTACCGTCCAAGGCTGCTCTAACCTCAACTCTTTCCCGGCTGTGATTAATCTAGGGAATTTGGTGTCTTTAAACTTGGGTTGCACTATAATAGAGAACTTGCCTTCATCAGTTGGTTCTCTCAACAATCTTTCTTCATTGATGCTCTATGACTGCAAAAGACTTCTAGAAGTTCCAAGCAGTATAAGTAAGCTGGACTCCTTGAAAGATCTTAATCTAAGTGGCTGCTCAATTCTTGAGAAGTTTCCGGAGCTTCCACGAAACATTGAATACTTGAATATGAATGGGACAGCAATAAAAGAGGTGGCCTCTTCATCGATCGAGTGTCAGTTTGTTCTGGAAGACATAATCCTAGACGATTGCAAAAGTCTTGTGAGTCTTTCGACCAACATTTTTAAGTTAAGGTCTCTTGTTGTTCTTAACCTCGATGGTTGCTCAAATTTGAAGGAACTCCCAGATATCTCAGAGCCTATGGAAAGTTTACAGTTCATTCATTTACGGAGAACAGGAATTAGACAGCTACCACCATCGATTGGACATCTAATTGGCCTTCAAGGTTTATATATGGATAAGTGTGAAAATCTGGAGTCTGTTCCAAACGGTATCTGTAATTTGAATGCCCTTCATACACTCGATCTTTCTAATTGTCTAAAACTTGAATGTATGCCTTTGTTGTTTGGTCCCATCTATTTGAGCAGTATCTATCTCGGTAACTGTGATTTAAAAGAAATTCCTGAGACCATCAAAGCACTAAAGCTGAAATGTCTGCACATACATAATTGCAAGAACCTTAAATTTTTACCAGAGCTTCCATTGACTCTGGAACTTCTTGATGCACGTGGATGTGTGTCGTTGGAGATGGTGTCAAGTACAGAGAAGGAATTCACACAAAAGTTTTGGGATGACTACAAAACGGATACCTATGAGCATTGGAAGGACGGAGATGGATGCTGGGACTGTTTATTTTATGATTGCTTGCAATTGGATCCGAGTGGACTACAAACCACTAATAGTGAATTCCAACTTAGAGTTTTGAGCTTGGCTGCACGACCCGTATGTCCCGGAGATGAGGTATGCTTAATTTCTTCTGTTGTTTAAAAATGGTTAAATGCCTGATTTGTTTACTGTTTGGAAATAAATGGTCACTTCCTTCTATGGTACAGATACAGATATCTTCAGTTCATGCTTGTTATCCTGGAAATAAGATTCCAATCTGGTTTGACCATCAATTTGAGGGATCTTCTATCACTATCAAGCTTCCACAACAATGGCGTGATACCAAGTTCTTGGGTTTTGTTGTTTGCGCTGTTGGAGACTCCTATACTGCACACCGTGAAGTGTCGGACTTCAGTTGTAAAGTAAAATTTATTTGTCTTAATGGGGAAAACCATGAATATTTTTGGATGTTTGCTCGAGGCCAGGAACCTGCAGTTCAGGCATTGCCACCTGCTTTTAATTCAGATCATGTGTACATGTGGTATTGGCCAACGGATTATAGTAAATGTGTCGACGCAGTGGAGGTTACATTTCGATTTGCTTTCCAAGCATTTTATGAGAGCGCAAAGGATAATGGTTTCACGAAGCCATCCAAGTGTGAAGTAAAAAGGTGTGGGATACGCATGCTCTATCAGAAAGACTTGGATGAATTTCTGAACCGTATTAAACATCTACTTGAGCCTCCTCCAAGAAAAGAAAAAAAAAAGAAAACATTACTGGAGCGACTAATACCCCGATTGACCAACAGGAACCCAATGCACGTGGAGCAGTCAGACGTTGAAGTGGATGAATCTGCTTGAATAATTGTGCCTCTCCCAAGATTATCGGTAACATACAAGTGTCTCAAATCTTTATGCATTATATTCAGTTGTTTCTAATATAGCAAGAACATATAAGAATATGGGCTTCATTTCTTTTCAGCACTTTGCATAATTATCTTATCTGTTTTCACTATTTAATTTTTCTCTAGCTTTTTTTTTTTTTTTCCAACCTTAGAAATTAGAGTGTCGTGAGTTTAAGTGATAATAAAAACGAAGAAAACAAAAGAATTGTATATAAAGGAAAGCGGCAATGATTTTTTCTATTTAGCATGTGTTTGGGGCATCCGATTGAGTTGAAAAATTTGAATTGGAGTTAAGTTGTGCCTTTGACTGCGTGTTTGGCTAATTAGATTTAAAAAGTGTAAAAACTTGAAATATTTTCGGAAAAAATAATATAGATCTTGTTTTGTCCATTTGAAAAATCTATGCAATTTAAATAATAATTATAATAATAATCTCATTTGGATTTATATAAGCAAAGTTATGAACTTTTTAAAGTTTGAATTTTCAAGCTGTAATTGAAACTTTGAATATTGAAACTGAGTTGACTTTTTAAAAGATAACAAAAGCTGAGTTGAGTTTTTTCAACTCTATATGCGCATGAGTTCTGTTGGAGAAGGTAAGAACTGTTTTACTTATGACTATACATGAGCAGTAGCTCTAGCCTTTTACTGCTGTTACTAGTTACTTGGTTTCTTATTTTTATATTCGTTGAATACTGATATTTTAATGCAACGATGTAGCATTATGAGCATGATCTAATAATGTGTGTAATTGAAAAATGAAAATTTTTAATGTCTGGTGCTGGCTTTGTAGTGAAGAATGGTGGCAATTTCTTGCAAATTCTCGGTCATTCCAACGCTGACGTGGTCTGCTTCGAGCTGTTAGAGTTCTGATGGATTGAGTTATTGTGGACTGTGGAGATCAATTCTCTATATTGATGGTTATTCTGAAATTCCTTGCATTTCTTAATGGGATAGTTGTGTCTGTCCTAAATATGTGTTTTTTGTTCTTGTCAATATGTTTCAACTGGAGTGAGACAATGATCGACTTGTTGAAGACTTTACTTTTTAAAGTGTGGAGAACTTTCGAAGGGAAAGGAAAGGATTTTTTTCCCCTCCTTCCTTTTTTATAGCCCAAGTCCCAACTAATGGTATTGATCCTCTTTGTTTGTTCTGTCCTTGTCCTTTTTTTCTTTTCTTAAAAAAAAATTAATAAATAAAAAAATAAATTTCCGTAAGGCCACCAAGTTATATCATCATGATTCTTACCATTCCAATGGGTTAAAAAAAAGGACCTTGATTTGAACTGAACTTTAACATTTCCTATGTTCTAAGCCCTGCATTTACTAGAAACAAAGAATTCTTGATATTTCCAAATGGCAAACCTTTTAGGATGAAGGTTTATTTAATTTTCAGTTGTGTGTTACATTTCATGAAAAAAGAGGTTTGATGAATATGACCGTGCATTCAGATGTTAGCACAAAATTAAAAAAAAATTAGCTGCTCAAACTTTTGCATATCAAGTTTCTAACTTCAAAACTGAACGCGAAGATTATTTTAAACATCTTACGAAGCTCGTAATAAGATATGAATTTAAAATAAATCAGATTTAGGAGGTGCTGTTGGTCTATTTAAACAGCAAAGAAACGAGTATTGTTTGTTTTATAGCGCAATATACCTATCTGCGTCTAATTATAATAAATAATTAAGTCAATAACTAAAATCTACGTCTAATTATAATAAATAATTAAGTCAATAACTAAAATAAAATTACCTAGAACCACGAGTGAGTCAAAAATTACAAATCATACCATTAAATTATTCCTATCTAAAAAGTCAGGGCTTAATTTAATGCTAATAAGTAACAACAAAATGAGGAAAAATACATGCGGGTAAAATGTTTTTCTTTAAGCATTTTTTTTTTTCAATTGAAAGTCTCATGTTTTGTTTTGTTAAATCATAAAAAGATCGTTCAATCACTAATTGACCGGTATTAAAACAAATCACTTATTGATCAAATAAGTAATTTAATATTTTAATGAACATCCGTCATTTTTTTTAAATCCAAAAACTGCATAATCTTCTGAAATTTTTTCTTTCAAATAATAATAATAATAATCATCATAAGAGCAGGGAAAGTTGCAGTGTAATTTGGTCGAGCCATCGAGGAGGACAAGTACCGGATTACCCGGTCTCAGGTCGTCCGAAAAGGGGTCGACTTCGAAGGCTATTCCATCGAGGGAATCTCCATTGGTGGCCAGGAGACTTGCGTCATTGTTCCCGAATTCAAATGCGCTTTCGATGTTCGCCAGAACTCTCTCTTCATCACTCATGCCCATCTTCATCACATTGTAAGCTTCTTTTTTATTATTATTATTTTGTTATTAGTTTTTATCTCTTTGTTGTCTGTTCTATGGACTACCCATCATGGATTTAAAATTGGGCATTAAGAAAAATTGATGAAACTTTGATTGTTTTGCATATTCTCTGTTGTACGAGGTGGTAATAACAAAACTCTCACCTATACATCCTAGCCTTCCTCCATATATGTTTTTATAGATTTTGGAATAGGTTATTTATTCATTTCCGTTGTCTAGCGTCTAGCTTTTTAGGTGGATGCAAACAACAATTCCAAATGTTTTGTTAATAGGAAGTATCATGATCTCAATATAATCCTAAGGACATTTGATGACCGATACGTAAAAATGTAACAACTTAAAAACCATAAGATAAATTATATGCAACAAATAACTAACAGACGAGGGAATTTACCTACTACAATAAGTCACTTTTTATTTAGCCAATATCATCTCAGCCCATTTATACTTATCAACAGGTTTTTTTTTTTTTTTTTAATTGTTTAATGAATATACATCAACATTCAACAGAAAGTTCGTATAAATATACAAGGAAATAAGTCAAAAGCTATAATGAATTAGAGATAAATTAATAACAACTAATCTAATTTAATTCTTATATATATATATATATATATATGCATATACATGTGTATGTGTGGGTCTTGAGGGCACTTATCCTCGCATAAGGACGATTCATTTTTCCCTCATGATGACTAGATTCATGATAACTAATAAAGCTTTTGTCAAAAACGCGTGAGTCGTCTTTCAAAAATTAAAATAATAATAATAATAAAGTAAAATAAAATAAAATAAAAACTCGTGAGTGGATTAACTGAAAATAGTATTTTGATGTCGACTTATTTGTCTTGTTTTTGGAAGACCAGCAGTGAAACGCACAAGGAAGTTGCTAACTCAATTCGGAGCAATTTCATACTATTAGCATATTAAATGGAATGCAAAATCCCTCCTTTTTTTTTTTTTTTTTTACACGTTTCTTCCCCTCCCCCCTCCTTTTTTTTGGGCCAACTTTCTTTCCTTTCCCTTTTTCTTCTGATTAACTTCTTTCCAAATTTTTTTCCCTCCTCTGATAAGTCTACATTCTTACGTATTTAAATATTATTAACATAGTATATTAGATTTATACTTATAATTATAACATATATAACATACAGAAATCTTGTGAACATATATAACTTATAAATAATATATTATATAAATATACACATATATATATATATATATCCATTTATATAACATATCATATTATATATACTATAAAATTATCACATAAATTCATCAAATCATCATAAAAATTCATCAATTTGACATGAATTTTATTCTAACATATCAAGTCCTCGTTGCGTCACCTGTAAAAACATAATATCAGAATTAAAAAATTGTTATCTCATCACATTATCCATATTCATTCTAATGTTAATTTTCTAATGTTATTGTTAGATAACATTTGAGATGTTACACCAATCATGGCAGAGCTAATCTTCCACTTTAACATTAAAAAAAAAAAAAGCTCTATATATATGAAATATTGTATCACTGTATTTTTCAAAATCTTGACGACAAAATTTCATATTTTAAAAGTGCTACATAATAATTTTTTTTTTTCAATACATTCTTAACATACAGGATGCAAACAATATTTATTCATTCATCTCCAATATACATTAATTATAGTGTATCATCTCCTTTTGGGGAAAAAAAAAAGGAGGCATTTTCATTTTAAATTTGTTATACGTCACTTCACGACAATAGGGATCCTATAAGTAGCTCTCATTAAACCTTTTTTTTTTTCATCATATTAATTTTTTTTCTCTCTCTTTTTCTTATGCGCGTTCTGGACATTTGACTTTGCATTTTTGCCCTTTTTTATAAAGAAGTAACAGAGCAAAAGTAATCTCTCCACCGTCCAAACTTTCTTAAACCGTGTTTGTTGTGAATCATATTGTTCTTCTTCAAAGTTAAGATATTCTTCTTCTTCTTTTAATCATTCTTCTTCTACCAACCCTTAAGTGGAATGGCCTCATTATAACTTTATTTTTAATAACTTATAACAAACAGTTGATCTATTTATAATTTTATATAAAATTATGTGTAATAAAAATAAGTTAATAATAAATAATATCATGTTACATATTATTTTATATAAAATTATAAATACGTTAACTGGTTGTTACAAATTGTTTAATAAAAAGTTATAATTAAGGGACTCCTTACCATATAACCCGTAAATAATAACATTATACATATATATGTTCATAAAAATATATAAATATATATACATGTGGATCTTGAGGGCACTTATTCTCGTGGTATGTCCATTCTTTTTTCCTGATGATGACAAAGACGCGTGAGTGGTCTTGTTTAGAAAATAATAAAGACTTGTGAGTGGATCAACGGAAAATAGTATATCTGATGTTGACTTATTTGTTTCTATTGTTGGAAGACTTGCAGTGAAACGCACAAGGAAGTTGCTAACTCAATTCCGAGCAATTTCATTTTGAGGCAACTGCAACAATTTCTTTCTCTAGTTTTTGCCTTCTCAAAAGCTTCAAGAGGACAGAGCAATTTTATTCTAAAACACAAAAGCTAAGGAAGCCTTGTTGTTCGTTTATTTAGTTTGCTTCTTGGAGCGATTTTTCAGACATCCATATGGATTTTGGTGGTTCTTCTTCTTCTTCAACTCTGCCCTACGATATTTTTCTTAGTTTCAGAGGTGAAGATACTCGCAATAATTTCATGAGCCATCTTTATGCTGCTTTAGTCCGGAACCAAATCGAGACCTACATGGATGAGATAACACTGGAGAGAGGAGATGAACTCTCACGTGCACTTCCAGAAGCAATCCAGAAATCGAAGATCTCCATCATTATTTTTTCCGAAAACTATGCTTCATCGTCGTGGTGCTTGCGTGAGCTCGTGCAGATACTCGAATGCCGCCGACAAAACGACCAGATTGTCTTACCCATATTTCACAAGGTCGATCCATCGGATATAAAGAAACAAAAAGGAAGTTTCGGAGAGGCATTTGCAAAACATGAAGAACGTTTGGAAGACCAGATGGACGTTGTACAAAAGTGGAGAGACGCTCTAACAGAGTCGGCCCAGCTTTCTGGTTGGGCTTGGAATTCACAAGATACAAGGTAATGTCCTTTTAACTTGTATTCTCAAATGCACGCCAACTTTACCAGAAGCTTTTGATCTTTATATTGTATTACTATGGTAGAAGAGCCGATTGATTTCCTCTAGAGCTCCTCTACATATTTTATTTGCATATCCAATGTATTTTCAATTTTTGTACTTAGTAAATCATTTGTCCCACTGGGGCTAGCTCAATAGGTAGAGATGGGGTTTTAGGATTTAAGTCTCTTTTTTCCATGCTAGATTTAGTCGTAGGGGGTGTTTTTGGTTTTTTTTTTTTTCAGCATGTTTCACAAATTTTGAAGCGCGAACATGAAATGTTTTCTTAAATCGTGTTGGTTAACTATGCTTTGAAAAACATAAATAGTGACAAAAAATGGTGCGACTGGTTTTTTCTTAAGAAAAAGTAAAGTGGTGAAAAGTTGCTTTCTCACTTCTGTTTTCATTTTCTGAGGCTACATAACTTAACACATATTTTTAAGAGACATACCCAAACCAAATTTCACGCTTTTTTTTATACCCAAATGAATATCTTTAAAAACACAATCAAATACGATTATAGAAACGATCTTAGCATCATTTTCAAAAAAATTCTCATTTGTATTTTTATTCTCAAAACAAAATCAATTCCAAAATCATTGCTCCCTTTTGTTTTTTGTTTTTATTTATTTTAACTAAGAGGATTTAATTACTGCATCTTGTTCTACTCTTTCCATATCCTTTCTTAAAAACTAATTGTTGTAGTATTTTACTGCATCTTATTCTACTCTTTCCATATACTTTCTTAAAAACTAATTGTTGCAGTATTTTACACGTTTAAGGTCTACTCTTTCCATATCCTTTCTTAAAAACTAATTTTTGCAGTATTATACACGTTTAAGGTCTGAGGCAGAATTAATCAAGGACATTGTAAAAGATGTTTCAACCAAATTGGGCAGAATGCGATACTCAAGCTATGTAGATTGCAAGGGCCTAATCGGAATTGAACACCATCTTCAGAAAATTGATCAATGGCTGTTAAGAATTGGCTCACCGGATGTTCGCATCGTAGGTATTTGGGGGTTGGGTGGGATAGGCAAGACTACCCTTGCCAGTGTTGTATTTGCGGAACATTACTATCATTTTGAGACTTGTTACTTCCTTGAGAATGTCAGGGAGGAATCAGAAAGGCAAGGGTTAGCTAATCTCCGGAATAAGCTACTCAATGGATTGTTCAAGGGATCAGAAGATGTAAATTTGGGAAACCCATTGTTACTACCTCATGTGAAGAGCAAGCTCAGCCACAAAAAGGTGCTCGTCGTGTTAGATGATGTGAATGAGATTGAGCAGCTAGATCAACTACTTCTAGGCGGTCCTGATTCATTTGGTCCTGAAAGTAGAATTATTGTAACAACAAGGGATGCAAATGTGTTCAGGGCTACTGAAGTTTATTTATACGAGCTTGGGCTATTGAATGATAATGAAGCTCTGCAGCTTTTTCAATTGAAAGCTTTTGGAGGAAACTCGTCCCCAACAGATTACATCAAGCTAACAAATAAGGTGGTAAAATATGCCGGAGGCGTCCCTCTTGCGATTGAAATTTTGGGTTCTCACCTTCGCTCTCGTCATACTCGGAGCATAGGACACTGGGAGAAGGCACTGAATTACTTGTTGAAAGGAAAATCCAACGATAAGATTCATAAGTGCTTACGAATAAGTTATGATGTTGGATTAGATGAAGAGGAGAAGGCTATCTTTCTTGATGTGGCGTGTTTTTTTAAAGGAGAGAATAGAGAGAGGGTTGAAAACATATTGGATGGTTGTGAATTCATGACGAGTGCAGGGATAGGTGTCCTAATCGATAAGTCTCTCATAACTATCCGTTCTTCTGATAATTGCCTTTGGATGCATGATTTGGTACAAGAAATGGGTTGGAAAATTATACAACAGCAATCTGAAAAGCAACTCGGACAGTACAGTAGGCTGTGGATTGCTAAAGATGTCTTTCGAGTCTTGAACAATAATGAAGTAAGTGCCAATGAATTAAAGTATTTCCTTTAGTAATTGTATAAACTTTCTAGAAAACGAGCTTGAAGAGCAAATTATTTCAAGTTAATAGTGGTTAGTACATATAAATGTCTTGGGCTATTGTTATGGTCGTACTGAATAATTTTTGTTTACTCAATGCTCTTTTTTACTTTGTTAAATCTGTTTTTCAATTTTAGGGGACTGACAAAGTTGAAGGAATATTCCTAAACATGTCTGAACTTGATGAAGAGCTACATTTGAAACCTGAAGTCTTCCAAAAGATGAATAATTTGAGATTACTCAAAATTTATAGTTTTGGTGTTGACGTCAAGGTGTACATCAATCAAGATTTACAATCTCTTCCTAGTTCGCTTAGATATCTTCATTGGGAAGGATATCCTTCAAAACAATTACCGTCCAATTTTCAGCCGCAAAACCTTGTCGAACTTAATTTGCCGCATAGTCAGCTCGAGCAACTTTTTAATGGAGTTCAGGTATGTGGTAAATACATATTAACTTTTATTATTATTCTTTTTTTGACATACCAACATGCGAAGAATTTATTAGCTGATCTTGTCCATTCTCTTTCATTACAGAACCTTGAGAACTTGAAAAGCATTGATCTTTCAAATTCCATCCACCTGATCCAATTTCCTAATTTTTCCAATGCCCCAAATCTTGAAAAAATAAATCTGAAATATTGCACAAGTTTGCCTGAAGTTCCTTCGCATTGTCTGAGAAATCTGAACAAGCTTATTGATCTAAATCTGAGCCACTGCATTGCGATTGATGGTCTTTCAGATGGAGTAGATTTAACTTCCCTTCGAAATCTTTCCGTCCGAGGATGCTCTAGCCTCAAAACTTTCCCAGCTGTGATTAATCTGAGGTGCCTGGTGTCTTTAAACTTTAGTCGCACTGCGATAGAGAACTTGCCTTCATCAATTGGTTCTCTCAGCAATCTTTCTTCTTTGTGTCTCTCTTACTGCAAAAGACTTGTAGAAGTTCCAAGTAGTATTAGTAAGTTGGACTCGTTGAAAGATCTTGTACTAAGTGGCTGCTCAATTCTTGAGAAGTTTCCAGAGCTTCCACAAAACATTGAAATTTTAGATATGGATGGGACAGCAATAAAAGAGGTCGCCTCCTCATCGATTGAGTGTCGGTTTCTTCTTAAGAAAATACGCCTTGAAGATTGCACAAGTCTTGAGAGTCTTCCAACAAGCATTTTTAAGTTGAGGTCTCTTGCTCTTCTTGTTCTTAATGGTTGCTCAAGTTTGACAAAACTCCCAGATATCTCAGAGTCTATGAATAGTTTACAAGACCTTTATTTAGGGAGAACAGGAATTAGACAGCTACCATCATCAATTAAACATCTAATTGGACTTCAATTTTTGTATTTGGATGGGTGTGAAAATCTTCTGTCTGTTTCAAACAGTATCTCGAATCTAAATGCCCTTCGTATGCTCGAACTTTCTAGTTGTAAAAAACTTGAATGTATGCCTTCTTCGTTTGGTCCCCTCTATTTGAGGAGAATCTATCTCTCTGACTGTGATATAAGAGAAATCCCTGAAACCATCAAAGGACTTGAGCTGAAATGGCTGCACATAGATAATTGCAAGAACCTTAAATTTTTACCAGAGCTTCCTTTGACTCTGGAACTTATTAGTGCACGTAGATGTGTGTCATTGGAGATGGTGTCAAGCACAGAGAAGGCATTGACACAAAAGATTTGGGATGACTTTATAACAGACACCTATGACGGAGACGGATGCTGGGACTGTTTATTTTATGATTGCTTTAAATTGGATCAGAATGGACGACAAACCATTAATACTGAATTCCAACTTAGAGTTTTGAGCTTGGCTGCGCGACCCAGACGTCCAGGATATTTGGTATGCTTAATTTCTTCTATTGTTTAAAAATAGTATAGATGCCTAATTGTTTACATTTTTGAAATAAAAAGTCACTTCCCTCTATTCTTAGGTACAGATTACTGGGAGATCTTCAGTTAACACATGTTATCCAGGAAATGAGATTCCAAACTGGTTTTACAATCAAGTTGAGGGATCTTCTATCATTATCAAGCTTCCACAACAATGGCATGATACCAAGTTCTTGGGTTTTGTTGTTTGTGCTGTCGGAGACTCCTATATTGCACACGCCAAAGTGGCAGGTTTAAGATGCGAATTAAATTTTGTACTTATTAATGGGGAAAACCGCAAATTTTCTTCGGTGTTTACTCGAGACAATTGTCCTGTAGTTCAGCCACTGCTACCTCCTGTTAATTCAGATCATGTGTACATGTGGTATTGCCCTCCGGACTATAATAACCGTCTTGATGCAGTGGTGGACTATAATATCCGTCTCGATGCAGTGGAGGTTACATTTCAATTTGCTTTCGATGAATTCAATGTGAGCAGAGAAGATGTTGATATCATGAAGCCATCTGAGTGTGAAGTAAAAAGGTGTGGGATCCGCATGCTATATCAGAAAGATGTGTATGAATTTTTCAGCAATAATGAATATCTACTTGAGCCCCCTGCAAAGAAAATGAAAAGCGCGCGCGGAAACGTTGCTGGAGCAATTTCTGATTTTTTGACCCGTCTGAACTTAGTGCATGCCGTGCGGCCAACTTGGAAGCGAAAGGAATCCACGTCAGTAATTGTCTCTTCCAAGATTAATCTTGTGGCAAATAGTGAGAAAAGGGAACGGAGAAGTACAAACTGTGCGGAAAGAAAAATGTGATTTTTTGTCACTTGGTTCGCTCTACTAATTTTCATTAGAGCGTTTATTAATTTAGTAATTTAATTTAGGTAAAGTGAATTAAGTTCCTCCTTTTAATTCTATTCTTTGAATTCCTAATTAGTAAACACGCTCTAACTCTTTACCATCGTTTTTTTATTTTTTTAATTCTAAGTCTTTGCCATGGTTTTTTTTTTATTTTTTTTTATTTTAGGTCTTTATCATAGTTCTTTGATAAGTTTTTTTTAGTTTTTTTAGTTTTTATTTTAGGTCTTTACAATAGTTTTTTGATATATATATATTTTTTTGAAGTCTTTACCACTAACATACTTAAAGTGACACGATAATGACTTGTGGAAATTACCGTAATTACTCAAAGAAGCTGGCTTAACAGTGACACAAGAAAATAATCATAGCTGATTTTTTTTTTTTTTTGGTATGAAAGACCTTTTTTAATGCTATGTAAAATATAACCTTTTATTCATTTGTTATTGTAATCATCAAAAGTTATACTTTTTTAAGAATGGGAATTTAGTAAGAACAACAAATAATACAAACAATAATTTTTTTTTTCCCAATAAAAGCGGCACTTTGTCCTTGTGTATAGTTTTGTTCAGTTATGATACTAATCTTCATGTGTTCTTGTCAAGAAAATTTACATGGTAGTGACCCATTTTAAGTTCTGGTGGCAGGATTTCTGAGGCAAAAGTAAGTCGGAGTTGAGTTGGATCACCTGCACATCCGATATCTATGGGAAGGAGAGATTATGACATGAGTTCTGTTGAAGGAGAACGTAAGAACTGTTTTACTTATGAGCAATAGTTTTAGTTTGGCAAGCCTTAGACTTTTACTGCTGTTACTAGTTACTTGGTTTCTTAATTTTATACTTGTTCATTGCTGACATTTTAATTCAACAATACAGTATTAATGAGCATCTAATATGTATAATTTTAACTAAAGCTGAAAAAAAAAAAAAAAAAAAAAACATTAAATTTGTTAATGTCGGGTGCTGGCTTTGTAGCGAAGAATGGCGGCAACTTTTTGCACATTTTGGGTCATTCCAACATTGCTGGATTTATTGTGATCTGCTCCGAGCTGTTATTGTGGCGATCAGTTTTCTCTATATTGATGGTTGCTTTTGCTCTGGTGTTTATGTCAGTGTGATCTTCCTCCTATTGTCTCTTGAAATTTGTTCTCAAATTCCTTTGCATTTCTTAACGGGATAGTTGTGTCATAAGTATGTTGTTGTGGGTTCCTTTTTTTTTTTTTTCAATATATTTCAACTGGGAAAGACAGTCAGAGACTTTTTGAAGGTTTTATCTTTTTAAAGTACAAAGCAATGCTGGAGGAAAAGGAAGGATTTTTATTTATTTTTTGTTCCTTTTTAATAATGGTTTTGGTCCTAATCTTTGCTTGTTTGTGTTTTTCTTTATATATATATATATATATATATACATATATATATAAATTCCCGTTAAGCCACCAAGTTGAATCATAAAGATTTTACCTTTCAAGGAATTAAAATGAAGGTCCATGGTTTGAACATTTCAAACTTCCCAAGCCCTGTAATTACTAGAACAAATAAACTTTTTTTTTTATTTTTTATTTTTCCAACCTTTTAGGATAAAGGTTTAGTTAATTTTCAGTTGTGTGTTACACTACCTGAAAAAAGAGGGAATATAACTGTGCTTCCAGATGTTGGCGCAAAATCCATATTCCACAAAATTTAGCAGCTCAAACTTTTGAATATCAAGTTTGTAACTCCAACACTAAAAGCGAATATTATTATTATTATTGGAAAAACATACGGTAGAGTTTTATTTATATACCCTATCGGTAGAGTTTATTTTATAACCGTTCGATGAATTTCAACGGTTAAGATATTGCTTGTGTATGAGACTTATAATGCATCTTACCTTATATTATTATATATTAAAAAAGAAATTAAAAAAAAAAACCATTTTCTTCTTTCGGCAAGCTCCCCCCCCCCCCCCCCCAAAACCTGCGCGACCCAGGCCCTCCTGCCGCCGACCCCACGACCCAGGCACCCCCTGCCGGACGACGAGCCCTCCGGCGACCCAAGGTCTCCCCCACTGGACAACGAGCCCCCCCGGCCCAAGACCCAAGCTTCCCCCCCTACCCACAACCCAGGCCCCCTCTCCCCGGACGACGAACCCCCTATGTCAAATCTGGCCCCCTCAACGACGAACCCCCCGCCAGATCTGGCCCCTCCCGCCTAGCGACAATCTCCCCACAACCCCCCCCCCCCCCTCCCCAATCGGGTCTCGACCCTGATTTTGGCTTGGCTCACCAACGCGACCTTCGACGATACCCTCATTCCTCATTCTCGACTCGCCCCCTACCCCCGCTCTCGACGACCTCCGACGATGCCACCCCCAGCCCAATGGACCATGAGTGAGGAGCCAAACATGTTGAAGGTTTTTTTTCTTTTTTCCTCCTCCTCGCCGACGATCTCGACTCCCCCCCCCCCCCCCCCCCCCCCCCCCCGAGTTTCCCTTGCGCCCCCTCCCCCCAATCGCCCCTCCCGACCTCGACGAACCCTTGCTTGACCCCAGTGATGGAAAACCCCCTTGAACAATGAGCAATAAGCCCTGCTTGGCCGACATCGATCCCCCGGCGAGGAGCCCCCAACCTTCCACTGGTGAAGGTTGGTTTGTTTTTTTATTTTATTTTTTTATGTTTTTCAAATTTCTTAATATGTAATATAATAAGGTAAGGTGCATTATAATTATCATGCACAAACAATATCTCAACCATTTGATTACATATGAATAGTTAAAAAATAAACTTTACTGAATATGGTGTATAAAATGGGTTGTATCACAGATTTACCCATTATTATTATTATTGTAAATAAATGCGAAGATTATTTTAAATGTTACATGAAGCTCATGATAAAATGTGAATTTAAAATAAATCAGTTTTAGGTGGTGGTGTTGGTATATTTAGACAGCAATACTTACGGTAAGAAGTACATCAACTCTCATGTCCAACAGTCCTTTTTTGCCAGACATGCATAGCGAAACGCTGGGGACCGTTTGGTACGAAAATAAACAGTGATGATGATGGAGAAGGTGAACATGGATACAACATTTCGGGTCGTTTTATCTCTCTCTCTTGCAAACCCATACTTGTCCGCAAGAAGTAGGTATTGTTTGTTTTATAACGCAAAATGTAAAATTGTTTTGAATTATAATAAAAAATAGAATCAATAACTAAAATAATAATACCTACAAGTAAATTCAAAAGTACAATTAATCACCTATAAGGGTGGATGGGATGATAAAAGGGGTGGGAAGCCTTTGCTAGGCATCTCCTTTTTGTCCATCCAGGTTCGATCCCCACTGCCTCCCCTTAGGCCGCTGCTCCAGCTTTAGCTGTTAAAGCATGGTTTAGTGATAGGTGGGTAGGCCCCGAGTGAACAACTTAGAAAAATTAGTATAAAAGACCTATCTTTGCCATATCTAGGGAAGTGTTCCTGCTTATAGGGTCACAAATCTTGAAAATGATGAGACCACCCCCAAATCCTTATTTGTTTTAAAAAAAAAAAGTCTAAAAGTACAATTCATACCACTAATTTTTTCTATTAAAAAAAGTTGGACTCAATTTACTGGTAATAAGTAATAAGAAATTGTAGGAAAAATACACGTGGGCATGTGGTTTTTTTAAGCATTTTTTAATTAAAAGTCTCATATTTTGTTAAATCATGAAAATAATTGTTTAATTATTAATTGATCGATTTTAATATATATTTTTATCATCGATCAATCACTTATTAATCAGATACGTCAATTCACATGTAAAGGAACATGGATCATTTTTCTATCCAAAAACCGCATATCTTATTAGTTTTTACTTTCAAAAAAAAAAAAAAGAAATAATAATAATAAGAGCAGAGGCAAGTTGCAGTGAAATTTGTCCATCATACGTGCGTGTACTGTTATGGCTTGTTTACTTTTCAGGAATAGATAATCGGAATAAGGAATAGGAATCAATCACATGTTTACTTAGTTATTTTAATCCTGGAATGGGAGTGGAATTGTGTGGGGCCCATACTAATTTGGGATTGAATAAGAGGATTCGCAATCCCAAGCCCCCCACCGGATTAGCACTCCCACTCATGTTATTAAAGTTAAATTACTACTTTACCCATAATTTGAAACTTATTTGATATGTTTATGATTTGAGACTTATTTTATTTAAAAGATGATTATATCATATCCTATATTTGTTTCAAATTGTTTTAATGCTGCTTTTTAAATTTTTTAATGCTCTAACAAAATTTAAAAAAGTGAGCCATAATAAATCAACTACAAACAAAATTTTAATTTTAGAAATATATTTCAACATTATGTTTTTTTTAAGCAAATTTATATTTCAAAAAAATTTAAATATTTATTAGAATAAACTATTTATCTCAAAATTTGACTTTTTTATTTAAAAAATAATCTTCATAATATAATTACTATTAACATACAAATTACTTATTTCAACATTATGTTTTTAAAAAATAAACATATATTTCAAGAAAATAGTTCTATAATTAGTAGCACAAAAAATAATCATTATAGTATTAAAATAATTAGTATATAATCTACTTGTTTAAATTGAAAACACAAAATTAACTGAAAGGGTATATAAGTAAATTTACAACAACCGATTCCGATTTCTGTTTTGAAGTAAACACATGAATGGGATCCTGAAACCCAAGTAAACAGCATATTCTAATTCTGAATCCTGATTCCGAATCCAACTCACTCCAAATCCTATCCACTCCGATTCTTGCCTACACCGATTACACGTAAGTAAACATGCCATTAGTTCTGTGCACCTCTTCGATCTTCAATCATGAAATGTTATCCGGCGGCCACAAACTATGCGACATCGTTTTGATTTGTACAAGAATCGAACTCTACCGACGAATTCCCTTTTTTAACCCTGACCCTCATAATGCATTTGGGCAGTTGGATAATTGTCCAAAAAAAAAAAATCTCTGCAACCCACTGTTCTCTTTCACAGTGAAAAACCTCTCTAAAGCCCCTCTATCTCTCTCTCTCTCTCTCTCTCGGTGTAAATTATGAGCTTCTCTCACAATCCCAGAAAAACATGCAAATATCTCTGACTCTATCCCCACCCTCTAGAGGCCCACTCGTCCTAGTCCGGCCCCACCACCACAACCCCATTTCAGCTTCACCACCAAAGCCTTCAGAGTTCCGCCTCAGAGACAGACCCACCTCACTCCCCTGAATGCCCTTAAAGAATCCGGCTTCTTGCCAGTGATTGGCCGTGCCATCGAGGAGGACGAGTACCGGATTGCCCGGTCTCAGGTTGTCCGAAAAGGGGTCGACTTGGAAGGCTATTCCATCGAGGGAATCTCCATTAGCGGCATATTGCTGAAGCAATCAAAAAATTCAAATAAAAGGAAGGGAAAACAAAAAGCAGAGAGGGGCATCAAAACGGTTCGTTTTTTACTATAAAAAATAAACAGTAAGCACCTCATCTATTTTTTTATTTAGTTAAGAAGAAGGTACGGAGCAAAAGTAATCTCTCCACCGTCCAAACTTTCTTAAACCGTGTTTGTTGTGAATCATATTCTTCTTCTTCAAAGTTAAGTTATTATTATTCTTCTTTTAATCATATTCTTCTTCTATCATCCCTTAGGTGGGATGGTTCCACATGGTAACTTTGTTTTTAACAACTTATAATAAATAAATGAATTACTAATAATTTTATATAAAATTATATGTAACATGTGGAAATATTCTGTAGAATATTCTTAGTTTTTAATTAGCTGTCAATTAGTTGTCAATATCTATATTTTCATTTATTGTAATTGCTGTAAATTAGTGGTCAAACTTTCCTTATTAAGGAAAGCCATTCATTGTACAATATTTTATATATATTGGCTGTTAGTCGGCCTGGAATATACAGAAAAATTATTTCATCCAATTCTTCATTTAATTATAATTATAAATAATATCATGTTACATATTATTTTATATAAAATTACAAATACATTAACCGGTTATTATAAATGGTTCAATAAAAAGTAGTTAAGAGGGCAGTATATAACCCGTAAATAATAACATTATACATATATATATATATATGTTAATAAAAATATTTAAATATATATACATGTGGGCCTTGAGGGCACTTATTCTCGTGGTAGGTCCATTCTTTTTTCCCTGATGATGACCAAGACGCGTGAGTGGTCCTTTTCAGAAAAAAAGAAGAAGAATAATAATAATAATAATAATAATAATAATAATAAAAAGGCAAAAAGACTCGTGAGTGGATCAACTGAACAAAGTAATTTTGATGTTGACTTCTTTGTCTCTATTGTTGGAAGACTTGCAGTGAAACGCACAAGGAAGTTGCTAACTCTATTCCGAGCAATTTCATTTTGAGGCAACTGCAACAATTTCTTTCTCTAGTTTTTACCTTCTCAAAAGCGTCAAGAGTACAGAGCAATTTTATTCTAAAATACAAAAGCTAAGGAAGCCTTGTTGTTCGTTTATTCAGTTTGCTTCTTGGAGCGATTGTTTAGACATCCGTATGGATTCCGGTGGTTCTTCTTCTTCTTCTCGGCCCTATGATGTTTTTCTTAGTTTCAGAGGTGAAGACACTCGCAATAATTTCATGAGCCATCTTTATGCTGCTTTAGTCCGGAACCAAATCGAGACCTACATGGATGAGATAACTCTGGAGAGAGGAGATGAACTCTCACGTGCACTTCCAGAAGCAATCTGGAAATCAAAGATCTCCGTTATTATTTTTTCTGAAAACTATGCTTATTCCTCGTGGTGCTTGCGTGAGCTCGTGCAGATACTTGAATGCCGCCGCGAAAACAACCAGATTGTCTTACCCATATTTCACAAGGTCGATCCATCGGATATAAGGAAGCAAAAAGGAAGTTACGGAGAGGCGTTTGCGAAACATGAAGAACGTTTGGAAGACCAGATGGACGTTGTACAAAAGTGGAGAGTCGCTTTAACAGAATCAGCCCAGTTTTCTGGTTGGGCTTGGAATTCACACGATACAAGGTAATTGCCCTTTAACTTGTATTCTTAAATGCACGCCAACTTTACTAGAAGCTTTTGATCTCTTTATTGTATTATTATGGTAGAAGAGCCGATTGATTTCCTCTAGAGCTCCTCTACATGTTTTATTTTCGTGTTCGATGTATTTTCAATATTTGTACTTAGTAAATCATTTGTCTTGTCCCACTGGGATTAGCTCAATAGGTAGAGATGGGGTTTTAGGATTTTAAGTCTCTTTTTTCCATGCTAGATTTAGTCGCAGAGGGTGTTTTTGGTTGTTTTTTTAACATGTTTCATAAATTTTGAAGTACGAAAATGAAATATTTTCTTAAATCGTATTGGTTAACTATGCTTTGAAAACATAAATGGTAACAAAAACTGGGGCGACTGGCTTTTCTTAAGAAAAAGTAAAGTGGTGAAAAGTTGCTTTCTCACTTCTGTTTTCATTTTCTAAGGTTACATAACTTAACACATGTTGTACCCAAACCAAATTCCATGCTTTTTTTATACTCAAGCAAATATCTTTAAAAACACAACCAAATACGATTATAGAAACGATCATAGCATCATTTTCAAAAAAAATTCTCAATTGTATTTTTATTCTCAAAACAAAATCAATTCCAAAATCATTTCTCCCTTTTGTTTTTTGTTTTTATTTATTTTTAACTAAGAGGATTATACTGCATCTTGTTCTACTCTTTCCATGTCCTTTCTTAAAAACTAATTGTTGTAGTATTTTATACGTTGAAGGTCTGAGGCAGAATTAATCAAGGACATTGTAAAAGATGTTTCAACCAAACTGGGCAGAATGCGATACTCAAGCTATGTCAATCGCGAGGGCCTAATCGGAATTGAACACCACCTTCAGAATATTGATCAATGGCTGTTAAGTATTGGCTCACCGGATGTTCGCATTGTAGGTATTTGGGGGTTGGGTGGGATAGGCAAGACAACCCTTGCCAGTGTTGTGTTCGCGGAGCATTACTATCAGTTTGAAACTTGTTACTTCCTTGAGAATGTCAGGGAGGAATCGGAAAGGCAAGGATTAACTAATCTCCGGAATAAGCTACTCAACGGATTATTCAAGGGCTCAGAAGATATAAATTTGGGAAACCCATCATTACTACCTCATGTGAAGAGCAAGCTCAGCCATAAAAAAGTGCTCGTCGTGTTAGATGATGTGAATGATTTTGAGCAGCTAGATCAGTTACTTTTAGGTGGCATTGATTCGTTTGCACCAGGAAGTAGAATTATTGTAACAACGAGGGATGCAGATGTGTTCAGGGGTTTTGAAGTTTTTTTATACGAAGTTGGGGAATTGAGTTATGATGAAGCTCTTCAGCTTTTTCAGTGGAACGCTTTTGGAAGAAACTCACCCGCAACAGATTATATCGAGCTAACAAACGAGGTGGTAAAATATGCTGGAGGAATTCCGCTGGCTATTAAGACATTGGGTTCTCACCTTCGCTCCCGTCATTCTCGGAGCACAGGACATTGGGAGAAGACACTGAATTACTTGAAAGGGAAATCTCACGATAAGATTCATAAGTGCCTACGAATAAGTTACGATGTTGGATTAGATGAAGAGGAGAAGGCTATCTTCCTTGATATTGCGTGTTTCTTCAAAGGGGAGAGTAGAGAGATGGTTGAAAATATTTTGGATGGATGTGGTTTTACAGCGAGCGCAGGAATAGGTGTTCTGATTGATAAAGGTCTTGTAACTATCCGTTCTGATTGTGGACTTTGGATGCATGATTTGGTACAAGAAATGGGTTGGAAAATTATACAACAGCAATCGGAAAAGCAACTCGGACAGTACAGTAGGCTGTGGATTGCTAAAGATGTCTTTCGAGTCTTGAACAATAATGAAGTAAGTGCCAATGAATTAAAGTATTTCCTTTAGTAATTGTATGTGCTTTCTAGAAAACGAGCTTGAAGAGCATATTATTTCAAATTAATAGTGGTTAGTACATATATGTCTTAGGCTATTGTTATGGTCGTACTGAATAATTTTTCTTTACTGTATGCTCTTTTTTACTTTGTTAAAATTGTACGCTTTAAGCCCATTAATTATCCCCCCACCCCCTTTTTTTTTTTTTTTTTAATCTGTTTTTCAATTTTAGGGGACTGACAAAGTTGAAGGAATATTCCTAAACATGTCTCAACTTGATGAAGAGCTACATTTGAAACCTGAAGTCTTCCAAAAGATGAATAATTTGAGATTACTCAAAATCTATACCACAATGGGTTTTGGTGTTGACGTCAAGGTGTACATCAATCAAGATTTACAATCTCTTCCTAATTCACTTAGATATCTTCATTGGGAAGGATATCCTTCAAAACAATTACCGTCCAATTTTCAGCCGCAAAACCTTTTCGAACTTAATTTGCCACGTAGTCAGCTCGAGCAACTTTTTAACGGAGTCCAGGTATGTGGTAAATGCATATTAACTTTTATTACTATTCTTTTTTTGACAGACCAATATACAAAGAATTTAATAGCTGATCTTGTCCATTCTCTTTCATTACAGAACCTTGAGAACTTGAAAAGCATTGATCTTTCAAATTCCATCCACCTGATCCAATTTCCTAATTTTTCCAATGCCCCAAATCTTGAAAAAATAAATCTGGAATATTGCAAAAGTTTGCCTGAAGTTCCTTTGCATTGTCTGCGAAATCTTAACAAGCTTATTGATCTAAATCTGAGCCACTGCAATGCGATTGATGGTCTTTCAGATGGAGTAGATTTAACTTCCCTTCGAAATCTTTCCGTCAGAGGATGCTCTAACCTCAAAACTTTCCCAGCTGTGATTAATCTGAGGTGCCTGGTGTCTTTAAACTTAAGTCGCACTGCGATAGAGAACTTGCCTTCATCAATTGGTTCTCTCAGCAATCTTTCTTCTTTGTGTCTCTCTTACTGCAAAAGACTTGTAGAAGTTCCAAGTAGTATTAGTAAGTTGGACTCGTTGAAAGATCTTATACTAAGTGGCTGCTCAATTCTTGCGAAGTTTCCAGAGCTTCCACAAAACATTGAAATTTTAGATATGGATGGGACAGCAATAAAAGAGGTCGCCTCCTCATCGATTGAGTGTCGGTTTGTTCTTAAGAAAATACGCCTTGAAGATTGCACAAGTCTTGAGAGTCTTCCAACAAGCATTTTTAAGTTGAGGTCTCTTGCTGTTCTTGTTCTTAATGGTTGCTCAAGTTTGACAAAACTCCCAGATATCTCAGAGTCTATGAATAGTTTACAAGACCTTTATTTAGGGAGAACAGGAATTAGACAGCTACCATCATCAATTAAACATCTAATTGGACTTCAATTTTTGTATTTGGATGGGTGTGAAAATCTTCTGTCTGTTTCAAACAGTATCTCGAATCTTAATGCCCTTCGTATGCTCGAACTTTCTAGTTGTAAAAAACTTGAATGTATGCCTTCTTCGTTTGGTCCCCTCTATTTGAGGAGAATCTATCTCTCTGACTGTGATATAAGAGAAATCCCTGAAACCATCAAAGGACTTGAGCTGAAATGGCTGCACATAGATAATTGCAAGAACCTTAAATTTTTACCAGAGCTTCCTTTGACTCTGGAACTTATTAGTGCACGTAGATGTGTGTCATTGGAGATGGTGTCAAGCACAGAGAAGGCATTGACACAAAAGTTTTGGGATGACTATACAACAGACACCTATGACGGAGACGGATGCTGGGACAGTTTATTTTATGATTGCTTTAAATTGGATCAGAATGGACGACAAACCATTAATACTGAATTCCAACTTAGAGTTTTGAGCTTGGCTGCGCGACCCAGACGTCCAGGATATATGGTATGCTTAATTTCTTCTATTGTTTAAAAATAGTATAGATGCCTAATTGTTTACATTTTTGAAATAAAAAGTCACTTCCTTCTATTCTATGGTACAGATTGGGAGATCTTCAGTTAACACATGTTATCCAGGAAATGAGATTCCAAACTGGTTTTACAATCAAGTTGAGGAATCTTCTATCATTATCAAGCTTCCACAACAATGGCATGATACCAAGTTCTTGGGTTTTGTTGTTTGTGCTGTCGGAGACTCCTATATTGCACACGCCAAAGTGGCAGGTTTAAGATGCGAATTAAATTTTGTACTTATTAATGGGGAAAACCGCAAATTTTCTTCGGTGTTTACTCGAGACAATTGTCCTGTAGTTCAGCCACTGCTACCTCCTGTTAATTCAGATCATGTGTACATGTGGTATTGCCCTCCGGACTATAATAACCGTCTTGATGCAGTGGTGGACTATAATATCTGTCTCGATGCAGTGGAGGTTACATTTCAATTTGCTTTCGATGAATTCAATGTGAGCAGAGAAGATGTTGATATCATGAAGCCATCTGAGTGTGAAGTAAAAAGGTGTGGGATCCGCATGCTATATCAGAAAGATGTGGATGAATTTTTCAGCAATAATGAATATCTACTTGAGCCCCCTGCAAAGAAAACGAAAAAAAGCGAAAACATTACTGGAGCAATTTCTGCTTGATCGACCAATGTGAACTTAGTGCATGCCGTGCGGTCAACTTCGAAGCGAATGAAATCCACGTCAGTAATTGTCTCTTCCAAGATTATAGGTATAACTTCATGAGTTTCTCATATCTTGATACAATCTACTCGGTATGAATAAGAATATGGGCTTCATTTCTGTTAAGCACCTTGCATAATTATCTTTTTAATCTGATTTTGCAATTTTATTTTCCTATTGTTTTCTTTTTTCAGACATAGAAAGTCCAGTGTCATGACTTTTAAGGGATAAGAAAAAGGAAGAAAAGAAAAGAATTATATATAAACGAGAGAGCGGCGACTATTTTATTCTATTTAGTCTTCTTCATTATTATGCTTCTTAATTTTCGTACTTTCACAGAGAAAAGTAGTTAGTCTTTTGTGGCAAATAGTGAGAAAAGGGAACGGAGAAGTACAAACTGTGCGGAAAGAAAAATGTGATTTTTTGTCACTTGGTTCGCTATACTAATTTTCATTAGAGCGTTTATTAATTTAGTAATTTAATTTAGGAAAAGTGAATTAAGTTCCTCCTTTTAATTCTATTCTTTGAATTCCTAATTAGTAAACACGCCCTAAGTCTTTACCATAGTTTTTTTTTTTTTAATTCCAAGTCCTTGCCATAGTTTTTTATTTTTTTTATTTTTTTTATTTTAAGTCTTTACCATAGTTTTTTGATAAGTTTTTTTTTATGAGTCTTTACCACTAACATACTTAAAGTGACACGATAATGACTTGTGGAAATTACCGTAATTACTCAGAGAAGCTGGCTTAATAGTGACCCAAGAACATAATCATAGCTGATTTTTTTTTTGTATGAAAGACCTTTTTTAATGCTATGTAAAATATAACCTTTTATTTAACCTTTTATTCATTTATTATTGATCAAAAGTTAATACTTTTTTAAGAATGGGAATTTTAGTAAGAACAACAAATAATACAAACAATAAATTTTTTTTTTTGCCAATAAAAGCGGCATTTTGTCCTTGTATATAGTTTTGTTCAGTTATGATACTAATCTTCATGTGTTCTTGTCAAGAAAATTTACATGGTAGTGAGCCATTTTAAGTTCTGGTGGCAGGATTTCTGAGGCAAAAGTAAGTCGGAGTTGAGTTGGATCGCCTGCACATCCGATATCTATGGGAAGGAGAGATTATGACATGAGTTCTGTTGAAGGAGAACGTAAGAACTGTTTTACTTATGAGCAATAGTTTTAGTTTGGCAAGCCTTAGACTTTTACTGCTGTTACTAGTTACTTGGTTTCTTAATTTTATACTTGTTCATTGCTGACATTTTAATTCAACAATACAGTATTATGAGCATCTAATATGTATAATTTTAACTAAAGCTGAAAAAAAAAAAAATACATTAAATTTGTTAATGTCGGGTGCTGGCTTTGTAGCGAAGAATGGCGGCAACTTTTTGTACATTTTGGGTCATTCCAACATTGCTGGATTTATTGTGATCTGCTCCGAGCTGTTATTGTGGCGATCAGTTTTCTCTATATTGATGGTTGCTTTTGCTCTGGTGTTTATGTCAGTGTGATCTTCCTCCTATTGTCTCTTGAAATTTGTTCTCAAATTCCTTTGCATTTCTTAACGGGATAGTTGTGTCATAAGTATGTTGTTGTGGGTTCCTTTTTTTTTTTTTTTTCAATATGTTTCAACTGGGAAAGACAGTCAGAGACTTTTTGAAGGTTTTATCTTTTTAAAGTACAAAGCAATGCTGGAGGAAAAGGAAGGATTTTTATTTATTTTTTGTTCCTTTTTAATAATGGTTTTGGTCCTAATCTTTGCTTGTTTGTGTTTTTCTTTATATATATATACATATATATATATACATATATATATAAATTCCCGTTAAGCCACCAAGTTGAATCATAAAGATTTTACCTTTCAAGGAATTAAAATGAAGGTCCATGGTTTGAACATTTCAAACTTCCCAAGCCCTGTAATTACTAGAACAAACAAACTTTTTTTTTTATTTTTTATTTTTCCAACCTTTTAGGATAAAGGTTTAGTTAATTTTCAGTTGTGTGTTACACTACCTGAAAAAAGAGGGAATATAACCGTGCTTCCAGATGTTGGCGCAAAATCCATATTCCACAAAATTTAGCAGCTCAAACTTTTGAATATCAAGTTTGTAACTCCAACACTAAAAGCGAATATTATTATTATTATTGGAAAAACATGCGGTAGAGTTTTATTTATATATCCTATCGGTAGAGTTCCTTTTATAACCGTTTGATGAATTTCAACGGTTAAGATATTGCTTGTGTATGAGACTTATAATGCATTTTACCTTATATTATTATATATTAAAAAAGAAATTTAAAAAAAAACCATTTTCTTCTTTCGGCGAGCTCCCCCCCCCCCCCCCCCCAACACCTGCGCGACCCAGGCCCTCCTGCCGCCGACCCCATGACCCAGGCACCCCCTGCCGGACGACGAGCCCTCCGGCGACCCAAGGTCTCCCCCACTGGACAACGAGCCCCCCCGGCCCAAGACCCAAGCTTCCCCCCTACCCACAACCCAGGCCCCCTCTCCCCGGACGACGAACCCCCTATGCCAAATCTGGCCCCCATGACCCCCCAACGACGAACCCCCTGCCAGATCTGGCCCCTCCCGCCTAGCGACAATCTCCCCACAACCCCCCCCCCCCCTCCCCAATCGGGTCTCGACCCTGATTTTGGCTTGGCTCACCAACGCGACCTTCGACGATACCCTCCTTCCCCATTCTCGACTCGCCCCCCACCCCCGCTCTCGACGACCTCCGACGATGCCACCCCCAGCCCAATGGACCATGAGTGAGGAGCCAAACATGTTGAAGGTTTTTTTTCTTTCTTCCTCCTCCTCGCCGACGATCTCGACTCCCCCCCCTCCCCCTCCCCCCCCCCCCCCCCCCCCCCGAGTTTCCCTTGCGCCCCCTCCCCCCAACCGCCCCTCCCGACCTCGATGAACCCTCGCTTGACCCCAGTGATGGAAAACCCCCTTGAACAATGAGCAACAAGCCCTGCTTGGCCGACGTCGATCCCCCGGCGAGGAGCCCCCAACCTTCCACCGGTGAAGGTTGGATTGTTTTTTTAATTTTTTTTTTTTTATGTTTTTCAAATTTCTTAATATGTAATATAATAAGGTAAGGTGCATTATAATTATCATGCACAAACAATTTCTCAACCATTTGATTACATATGAATAGTTAAAAAATAAGCTTTACTGAATATGGTGTATAAAATGGGTTGTATCACAGATTTACCCATTATTATTATTATTATTATTATTGTAAATAAATGCGAAGATTATTTTAAATGTTACATGAAGCTCATGATAAAATGTGAATTTAAAATAAATCAGTTATAGGTGGTGGTGTTGGTATATTTAGACAGCAATACTTACGGTAAGAAGTACATCAACTCTCGTGTCCAACAGTCCTTTTTTGCCAGACATGCATAGCGGAACGCTGGGGACCGTTTGGTACGAAAATAAACAGTGATGATGATGGAGAAGGTGGACATGGATACAACATTTCGGGTTGTTTTATCTCTCTCTCTTGCAAACCCATACTTGTCCGCAAGAAGTAGGTATTGTTTGTTTTATAACGCAAAATGTAAAATTGTTTTGAATTATAATAAAAAATAGAATCAATAACTAAAATAATAATACCTACAAGTAAATTCAAAAGTAAAATTAATCACCTATAAGGGTGGATGGGATGATAAAAGGGGTGGGAAGCCTTTGCTAGGCATCTCCTTTTTATCCATCCAGATTCGATCCCCACTGCCTCCCCTTAGGCCGCTGCTCCAGCTTTAGCTGTTAAAGCATGGTTTAGTGATAGGAGGGTAGGCCCCGAGTGAACAACTTAGAAAAATTAGTATAAAAGACCTGTCTTTGCCATATCTAAGGAAGTGTTCCTGCTTATAGGGCCACAAATCTTGAAAATGATGAGACCACCCCCAAATCCTTATTTGTTTAAAAAAAAAAAGTCTAAAAGTACAATTCATACCACTAATTTTTTGTATTAAAAAAAGTTGGACTCAATTTACCGGTAATAAGTAATAAGAAATTGTAGGAAAAATACACGTGGGCATGTGGTTTTTTTAAGCATTTTTTAATTAAAAGTCTCATATTTTGTTAAATCATGAAAATAATTGTTTAATTATTAATTGATCGATTTTAATATATATTTTTATCATCGATCAATCACTTATTAATCAGATACGTCAATTCACATGTAAAGGAACATGGATCATTTTTCTATCCAAAAACCGCATATCTTATTAGTTTTTACTTTCAAAAAAAAAAAAAGAAATAATAATAATAAGAGCAGAGGCAAGTTGCAGTGAAATTTGTCCATCATACGTGCGTGTACTGTTATGGCTTGTTTACTTTCCAGGAATAGATAATCGGAATAAGGAATGGGAATCAATCACATGTTTACTTATTTATTTTAATCCTGGAATGGGAGTGAAATTGTGTGGGGCCCATACTAATTTGGGATTGAATAAGAGGATTGGCAATCCCAAGCCCCCCACCGGATTAGCACTCCCACTCCTGTTATTAAAGTTAAATTACTACTTTACCCATAATTTGAAACTTATTTGATATATTTATGATTTGAGACTTATTTTATTTAAAAGATGATTATATCATATCCTATATTTGTTTCAAATTTTTTTAATGCTGCTTTTTAAATTTTTTAATGCTCTAACAAAATTAAAAAAAATGAGCCATAATAAATCAACTACAAACAAAATTTTAATTTTAGAAATATATTTCAACATTATGTTTTTTTAAGCAAATTTATATTTCAAAAAAATTTAAATATTTATTAGAATAAACTATTTATCTCAAAATTTGACTTTTTTATTTAAAAAATAATCTTCATAATATAATTACTATTAGCATACAAATTACTTATTTCAACATTATGTTTTTAAAAAATAAACATATATTTCAAGAAAATTGTTCTATAATTAGTAGCACAAAAAATAATCATTTTAGTATTAAAATAATTAGTATATAATCTACTTGTTTAAATTGAAAACACAAAATTAACTGAAAGGGTATATAAGTAAATTTACAACAACCGATTCCGATTTCTGTTTTGAAGTGAACACATGAATGGAATTAACAGTGATTCCGACTCCAATTCCTGAAACCCAAGTAAACAGCATATTCTAACTCCGAATCCTGACTCCGAATCCAACTCACTCCAAATCCTATCAACTCTGATTCTTGCCTATACCGATTACACGTAAGTAAACATGCCATTAGTTCTGTGCACCTCTTCGATCTTCAATCATGAAATGTTATCCGGCGGCCACAAACTATGCGACATCATTTTGATTTGTACAAGAATCGAACTCTACCGACGAATTCCCTTTTTTAACCCTGACCCTCATAATGCATTTGGGCAGTTGGATAATTGTCCAAAAAAAAAAAAAATCTCTGCAACCCACTGTTCTCTTTCACAGTGAAAAACCTCTCTAAAGCCCCTCTATCTCTCTCTCTCTCTCTCTCTCTCGGTGTAAATTATGAGCTTCTCTCACAATCCCAGAAAAACATGCAAATATCTCTGACTCTATCCCCACCCTCTAGAGGCCCACTCGTCCTAGTCCGGCCCCACCACCACAACCCCATTTCAGCTTCACCACCGAAGCCTTCAGAGTTCCGCCTCAGAGACAGACCCACCTCACTCCCCTGAATGCCCTTAAAGAATCCGGCTTCTTGCCAGTGATTGGCCGTGCCATCGAGGAGGACGAGTACCGGATTGCCCGGTCTCAGGTTGTCCGAAAAGGGGTCGACTTGGAAGGCTATTCCATCGAGGGAATCTCCATTGGCGGCATATTGCTGAAGCAATCAAAAAGTTCAAATAAAAGGAAGGGAAAACAAAAAGCAGAGAGGGGCATCAAAACGGTTCGTTTTTTACTATAAAAAATAAACAGTAAGCACCTCATCTATTTTTTTATTTAGTTAAGAAGAAGGTACGGAGCAAAAGTAATCTCTCCACCGTCCAAACTTTCTTAAACCGTGTTTGTTGTGAATCATATTCTTCTTCTTCAAAGTTAAGTTATTATTATTCTTCTTTTAATCATATTCTTCTTCTATCATCCCTTAGGTGGTGGGATGGTTCCACATGTTAACTTTGTTTTTAACAACTTATAATAAATAAATGAATTACTAATAATTTTATATAAAATTATATGTAACATGTGGAAATATTCTGTAGAATATTCTCAGTTTTTAATTAGCTGTCAATTAGTTATCAATATCTATATCTTCATTTATTGTAATTGCTGTAAATTACTGGTCAAACTTTCCTTATTAAGGAAAGCCATTCATTGTACAATATTTTATATATAGTGGCTGTTAGTCGGCCTGGAATATACAGAAAAATTATTTCATCCAATTCTTCATTTAATAATAAATAATATCATGTTACATATTATTTTATATAAAATTACAAATACATTAACCGGTTATTATAAATGGTTCAATAAAAAGTAGTTAAGAGGGCAGTATATAACCCGTAAATAATAACATTATACATATATATATATATATGTTCATAAAAATATATAAATATATATACATGTGGATCTTGAGGGCACTTATTCTCGTGGTAGGTCCATTCTTTTTTCCCTGATGATGACAAAGACGCGTGAGTGGTCCTGTTTAGAAAATAATAATAATAATAATAAAATAAAAAAGACAAAAGACTTGTGAGTGGATCAACGGAAAATAGTATATTTGATGTTGACTTCTTTGTCTCTATTGTTGGAAGACTTGCAGTGAAACGCACAAGGAAGTTGCTAACTCTATTCCGAGCAATTTCATTTTGAGGCAACTGCAACAATTTATTTCTCTAGTTTTTACCTTCTCAAAAGCGTCAAGAGTACAGAGCAATTTTATTCTAAAATACAAAAGCTAAGGAAGCCTTGTTGTTCGTTTATTCAGTTTGCTTCTTGGAGCGATTGTTCAGACATCCATATGGATTCCGGTGGTTCTTCTTGTTCTTCTCAGCCCTATGATGTTTTTCTTAGTTTCAGAGGTGAAGATACTCGTAATAATTTCATGAGCCATCTTTATGCTGCTTTAGTCCGGAACCAAATCGAGACCTACATGGATGAGATAACTCTGGAGAGAGGAGATGAACTCTCACGTGCACTTCCAGAAGCAATCCAGAAATCAAAGATCTCCGTTATTATTTTTTCTGAAAACTATGCTTCTTCCTCGTGGTGCTTGCGTGAGCTCGTGCAGATACTCGAATGCCGCCGACAAAACAACCAGATTGTCTTACCCATATTTCACAAGGTCGATCCATCGGATATAAGGAAGCAAAAAGGAAGTTACGGAGAGGCATTTGCAAAACATGAAGAACGTTTGGAAGACCAGATGGACGTTGTACAAAAGTGGAGAGACGCTTTAACAGAATCAGCCCAGTTTTCTGGTTGGGCTTGGAATTCACACGATACAAGGTAATTGCCCTTTTAACTTGTATTCTCAAATGCACGCCAACTTTACTAGAAGCTTTTGATCTCTTTATTGTATTATTATGGTAGAAGAGCCGATTGATTTCCTCTAGAGCTCCTCTACATGTTTTATTTTCATATTCGATGTATTTTCAATATTTGTACTTAGTAAATCATTTGTCCCACTGGGATTAGCTCAATAGGTAGAGATGGGGTTTTAGGATTTTAAGTCTCTTTTTTCCATGCTAGATTTAGTCGCAGAGGGTGTTTTTGGTTGTTTTTTTAACATGTTTCATAAATTTTGAAGTACGAAAATGAAATATTTTCTTAAATCGTATTGGTTAACTATGCTTTGAAAACATAAATGGTAACAAAAACTGGTGCGACTGGCTTTTCTTAAAAAAAAGTAAAGTGGTGAAAAGTTGCTTTCTCACTTCTGTTTTCATTTTCTAAGGTTACATAACTTAACACATGTTGTACCCAAACCAAATTCCATGCTTTTTTTATACCCAAGCAAATATCTTTAAAAACACAACCAAATACGATTATAGAAACGATCATAGCATCATTTTCAAAAAAAATTCTCAATTGTATTTTTATTCTCAAAACAAAATCAATTCCAAAATCATTTCTCCCTTTTGTTTTTTGTTTTTATTTATTTTTAACTAAGAGGATTTAATTACTGCATCTTGTTCTACTCTTTCCATATCCTTTCTTAAAAACTAATTGTTGTAGTATTTTATACGTTGAAGGTCTGAGGCAGAATTAATCAAGGACATTGTAAAAGATGTTTCAACCAAACTGGGCAGAATGCGATACTCAAGCTATGTCAATCGCGAGGGCCTAATCGGAATTGAACACCACCTTCAGAATATTGATCAATGGCTGTTAAGTATTGGCTCACCGGATGTTCGCATTGTAGGTATTTGGGGGTTGGGTGGGATAGGCAAGACAACCCTTGCCAGTGTTGTGTTCGCGGAGCATTACTATCAGTTTGAAACTTGTTACTTCCTTGAGAATGTCAGGGAGGAATCGGAAAGGCAAGGATTAACTAATCTCCGGAATAAGCTACTCAACGGATTATTCAAGGGCTCAGAAGATATAAATTTGGGAAACCCATCATTACTACCTCATGTGAAGAGCAAGCTCAGCCATAAAAAAGTGCTCGTCGTGTTAGATGATGTGAATGATTTTGAGCAGCTAGATCAGTTACTTTTAGGTGGCATTGATTCGTTTGCACCAGGAAGTAGAATTATTGTAACAACGAGGGATGCAGATGTGTTCAGGGGTTTTGAAGTTTTTTTATACGAAGTTGGGGAATTGAGTTATGATGAAGCTCTTCAGCTTTTTCAGTGGAACGCTTTTGGAAGAAACTCACCCGCAACAGATTATATCGAGCTAACAAACGAGGTGGTAAAATATGCTGGAGGAATTCCGCTGGCTATTAAGACATTGGGTTCTCACCTTCGCTCCCGTCATTCTCGGAGCACAGGACATTGGGAGAAGACACTGAATTACTTGAAAGGGAAATCTCACGATAAGATTCATAAGTGCCTACGAATAAGTTACGATGTTGGATTAGATGAAGAGGAGAAGGCTATCTTCCTTGATATTGCGTGTTTCTTCAAAGGGGAGAGTAGAGAGATGGTTGAAAATATATTGGATGGATGTGATTTTACAGCGAGCGCAGGAATAGGTGTTCTGATTGATAAAGGTCTTGTAACTATCCGTTATGATTGTAGACTTTGGATGCATGATTTGGTACAAGAAATGGGTTGGAAAATTATACAACAGCAATCTGAAAAGCAACTCGGACAGTACAGTAGGCTGTGGATTGCTAAAGATGTCTTTCGAGTCTTGAACAATAATGAAGTAAGTGCCAATGAATTAAAGTATTTCCTTTAGTAATTGTATAAACTTTCTAGAAAACGAGCTTGAAGAGCAAATTATTTCAAGTTAATAGTGGTTAGTACATATAAATGTCTTGGGCTATTGTTATGGTCGTACTGAATAATTTTTCTTTACTCAATGCTCTTTTTTACTTTGTTAAATCTGTTTTTCAATTTTAGGGGACTGACAAAGTTGAAGGAATATTCCTAAACATGTCTCAACTTGATGAAGAGCTACATTTGAAACCTGAAGTCTTCCAAAAGATGAATAATTTGAGATTACTCAAAATCTATAGTTTTGGTGTTGACGTCAAGGTGTACATCAATCAAGATTTACAATCTCTTCCTAGTTCGCTTAGATATCTTCATTGGGAAGGATATCCTTCAAAACAATTACCGTCCAATTTTCAGCCGCAGAACCTTGTCGAACTTAATTTGCCGCATAGTCAGCTCGAGCAACTTTTTAATGGAGTCCAGGTATGTGGTAAATACATATTAACTTTTATTATTATTCTTTTTTTGACATACCAATATACGAAGAATTTATTAGCTGATCTTGTCCATTCTCTTTCATTACAGAACCTTGAGAACTTGAAAAGCATTGATCTTTCAAATTCCATCCACCTGATCCAATTTCCTAATTTTTCCAATGCCCCAAATCTTGAAAAAATAAATCTGAAATATTGCACAAGTTTGCCTGAAGTTCCTTCGCATTGTCTGAGAAATCTGAACAAGCTTGTTGATCTAAATCTGAGCCACTGCATTGCGATTCAGGGTCTTTCAGATGGAGTAGATTTAACTTCCCTTAGAAATCTTTTCGTCCAAGGATGCTCTAACCTCAAAACTTTCCCAGCTGTGATTAATCTGAGGTGCCTGGAGTCTTTAAACTTAAGTTACACTGCAATAGAGAACTTGCCTTCATCAATTGGTTCTCTCAGCAATCTTTTTTTCTTGTCTCTCTTTTGCTGCAAAAGACTTGTAGAAGTTCCAAGTAGTATTAGTAAGTTGGGCCGGTTGAACTCTCTTGTACTAAGTGGCTGCTCAATTCTTGAGAAGTTTCCAGAGCTTCCACAAAACATTGAATATTTATATATGCTTGGGACAGCAATAAAAGAGATCGCCTCCTCATCGATTGAGTGTCGGTTTGTTCTTAAGGAAATACGCCTTAATGAATGCACAAGTCTTGAGAGTCTTCCAAGAAGCATTTTTAAGTTGAGGTCTCTTGAACTTCTTGCTCTTAATGATTGCTCAAGTTTGACAAAACTCCCAGATATCTCAGAGCCTATGAATAGTTTACAAGAGCTTCATTTAGGGAGAACAGGAATTAGACAGCTACCATCATCAATTAAACATCTAATTGGACTTCAATTTTTGTATTTGGATGGGTGTGAAAATCTTCTGTCTGTTTCAAACGGTATCTCTAATTTAAATGCCCTTTGTATGCTCAAACTTTCTAGATGTAAAAAACTTGAATGTATGCCTTCTTCATTTGGTCCCCTCTATTTGAGGGGAATCTATCTCTCTGACTGTGATATAAGAGAAATCTCTGAAGCCATCAAAGGACTTAAGCTGCAACGGCTGCACATAGAAAATTGCAAGAACCTTAAATTTTTACCAGAGCTTCCATTGACTCTGGAAGTTCTTGACGCAAGTGGATGTGTGTCGTTGGAGAGGGTGTCAAGTACAGAGAAGGCATTCACACAAAAGTTTTGGGATGACTATGGAACAGATACCTATGACGGAGACAGATGCTGGGACTGTTGTTTTTATGATTGCTTTAAATTGGATCAGAATGGACGACAAACCACTAATACCGAATTCCAACTTAGAGTTTTGAGCTTGGCTGCGCGACCCAAGGTTGGTATGCCTAATTTCTTCTGTTGTTTAAAAATAGTATTAATGCCTAATTGTATAAATTTTTGAAATAAAAAGTCACTTCCTTCTATTCTATGGTACAGATTAGAAGATATTCAGTTAACACATGTTATCCAGGAAACGAGATTCCAAACTGGTTTTACAATCAAGTTGAGGGATCTTCTATCATTATCAAGCGTCCACAACAATGGCGTGATACCAAGTTCTTGGGTTTTGTTGTTTGTGCTGTCGGAGACTCCTATATTACACGCGCCGAAGTGAGAGGTTTAAGATGCCATTTAAATTTTGTACTTATGAATGGGAAAAACCTCAAAGTTTCTTCGTTGTTTACTCCACACGATGGTCCTATAGTTCTGCCACTGCTACCTGCTGTTAATTTAGATCATGTGTACATGTGGTATTGCCATCTGGACTACACTTGCCAACTCGATGCGGTACTGGAGGTTACATTTCAATTTGCTTTCGATGAATTAGATGCGAGCAGAGAAGATGTTGACATCATGAAGCCATCTAAGTGTGAAGTAAAAAGGTGTGGGATCCGCATGCTATGTCAGAAAGACTTGGATGAATTTTTCAGCAATAATGAATATCTACTTGAGCCCCCTGCAAAGAAAACGACAAAAAGCGAAAACATTACTGGAGCAATTTCTGCCTGATCGACCAACGTGAACTTAGTGCATGCCGTGCGGTCAACTTCGAAGCGAATGAAATCCACGTCAGTAATTGTCTCTCCCAAGATTATAGGTATAACTTCATGAGTTTCTCATATCTTGATACAATCTACTCGGTATGAATAAGAATATGGGCTTCATTTCTGTTAAACACCTTGCATAATTATCTTTTTAATCTGTTTTTGCTATTTTATTTTCCTATTATTTTCTTTTTCAGACTTAGAAAGTCCAGTGTCTTGACTTTTAAGGGATAAGAAAAAGGAAGAAAAGAAAAGAATTATATATAAACGAGAGCGGCAACTATTTTATTCTATTTAGTCTTCTTCATTATTATGCTTCTTAATTTTCATACTTTCACAGAGAAAAGTAGTTAGTCTTTTGTGGCAAATAGTGAGAAAAGGGAACGGTGAAGTACGAACTGTGAGGAAAGAAACATGTGATTTTTTGTCACTTGGTTCGCTATACTAATTTTCATTAGAGCGTTTATTAATTTAGTAATTTAATTTAGGAAAAGTGAATTAAGTTCCTCTTTTTAATTCTATTCTTTGAATTCCTAATTAGTGAACACGCCCTAAGTCTTTACCATAGTTTTTTTTTTTTTTTTTATTCCAAGTCCTTGCCATAGTTTTTTATTTTTTTTATTTTTTTTATTTTAAGTCTTTACCATAGTTCTTTGATAAGTTTTTTTTTTAATTATTTTTTTTATTTTAAGTCTTTACCATAGTTTTTTTATAAGTTTTTTTTTATGAGTCTTTACCACTAACATACTTAAAGTGACACGATAATGACTTGTGGAAATTACCGTAATTACTCAAAGAAGCTGGCTTAATAGTGACCCAAGAACATAATCATAGCTGATTTTTTTTTGTATGAAAGACCTTTTTTAATGCTATGTAAAATATAACCTTTTATTCATTTATTATTGATCAAAAGTTATACTTTTTTAAGAATGGGAATTTTAGTAAGAACAACAAATAATACAAACAATAAAAAAAAAAAAATTTCCAATAAAAGCGGCATTTTGTCCTTGTATATAGTTTTGTTCAGTTATGATACTAATCTTCATGTGTTCTTGTCAAGAAAATTTACATGGTAGTGAGCCATTTTAAGTTCTGGTGGCAGGATTTCTGAGGCAAAAGTAAGTCGGAGTTGAGTTGGATCACCTGCACATCTGATATCTATAGGAAGGAGAGATTATGACATGAGTTCTGTTGAAGGGGAACGTAAGAACTGTTTTACTTATGAGCAATAGTTTTAGTTTGGCAAGTCTTAGACTTTTACTGCTGTTACTAGTTACTTGGTTTCTTAATTTTATACTTGTTCATTGCTGACATTTTAATTCAACAATACAGTATTATGAGCATCTAATATGTATAATTTTAACTAAAGCTGAAAAAAAAAAAAAAAAAAACATTAAATTTGTTAATGTCGGGTGCAGGCTTTGTAGCGAAGAATGGCGGCAATTTCTTGTACATTTTGGGTCATTCCAACACTGCTGGATTTATTGTGATTTTCTCCGAGCTGTTATTGTGGCGATCAGTTCTCTCTATATTGATGGTTGCTTTTGCTCTGGTGTTTGTCAGTGTGATCTTCCTCCTATTGTCTCTTGAAATATGTTCTCAAATTCCTTTGCATTTCTTAACGGGATAGTTGTGTAATAAGTATGTTGTTGTGGGTTCTTTTTTTTTTTTCCCTCAATATGTTTCAACTGGGAAAGACGGTCATAGACTTTTTGAAGGTTTTATCTTTGTAAAGTACAAAGCAATGCTGGAGGAAAAGGAAGGATTTTTATTTATTTTTTGTTCCTTTTTAATAATGGTTTTGGTCCTAATCTTTGCTTGTTTGTGTTTTTGTTTATATATATATACATATATATATATATATATATATATTTATATGTATTCCCGTTAGGCCACCATGTTGAATCATCAAGATTTTACCTTTCAAGGAATTAAAATGGAGGTCCTTGGTTTGAACATTTCAAACTTCCTAAGCCCTGTAATTACTAGAACAAACAAACTTTTTTTTTTTTTTTCCCCAACCTTTTAGGATAAAGGTTTAGTTAATTTTCAGTTGTGTGTTACACTACCTGAAAAAAGAGGGAATATAACTGTGCTTCCAGATGTTGGCGCAAAATCCATATTCCACAAAAATTAGCAGCTCAAACTTTTGAATATCAAGTTTGTAACTCCAACCCTAAAAGTGAATATTATTATTATTATTGGGAAAGCATACGGTAGAGTTTCATTTAGATACCCTATCGGTAGAGTTCACTTTATAACCGTTCGAGGAATTTCAACGGTTAATATATTGTTTGTGTATGAGACTTATAATGCACCTTACCTTATATTATTATATACTTAAAAATAATTTTAAAAAAGAAATTTAAAAAAAAAACATTTTCTTCTTTCGGCGAGCCCCCCCCCCCCCCCCCCCCCAAACTTGCGCGACCCAGGCCCTCCTGCTGCCGACCCCATGGCCTAGGCGCCCCCTGCCGGACGACGAGCCCTCTGGCGATCCAAGGTCTCCCCTACTGGACAACGAGCCCCCCCCGGCCCAAGACCCAAGCTCCCCCCCTTGCCCGTGACCCAAGCCCCTTCTCCCCAGACGACGAGCCCCCTATGCCAAATCTGGCCCCCATGACCCCCCAACTACAAACCCCCCGCCAGATTTGGCCCCTCCCGCCTCGCGACAATCTCCCCACGACCCCCCTCCCCCCTCCCCCCTCCCCCCTCCCCAATCGGATCTTGACCCTAATCTTGGCTTGGCTCACCACCGCGACCTTCGACAATACTCCCCTTTCCCGTTCTCGACTCGCCCCCCACCCCCCCTCTCGGTGACCTCCGACGATGCCACCCCCAGCCCAATGGACTATGAGTGAGGAGCTAAATACGTTGAAGGTTTTTTTTCTTTCTTCCTCCTCCTCGCCGACGATCTCGACTCCACCCCCCCCCCCCCCCCCCCAGATTCCCTTGCGCCCCCTCCCCCTAACCGCCCCTCCGGACCTCGACGAACCCTCACTTGACCCCAGTGATGGAAAACCCCCTCGAACAACGAGCGATAAGCCCTGCTTGGCCGACGTCGATCCCCCGGCGAGGAGCCCCCAACCTTCCACCGGTGAAGGTTGGTTTGTTTTTTTAAATTTTTTTTTATGTTTTTTAAATTTCTTAATATGTAATACAATAAGATAAGGTGCATTATAATTATCGTGCACAAACAACATCTCAACCATTTGATTACATATGAATAGTTAAAACATAAGCTTTACCGAATAGTATATATAAAAGGGACTGTATCACATATTTACCCATTATTATTATTATTATTGTAAATGAAAGCGAAGATTATTTTAAATGTTACATGAAGCTCATGATAAATTTAAAATAAATCAGTTTTAGGTGGTGGTGTTGGTATATTTAGACAGCAATGCTTACAGTAAGAAGTACATCAACTCTTGTGTCTGACAGTCATTCTTTGCCAGACATGCATAGTGAAACGCTGGGGACCGTTGGATACGAAAATAAACAGTGATGATGATGAAGAAGGTGGATATGGATACAACATTTTGGGTTGTTCTATCTCTCTCTCTCTCTTGCAAACCCGTACTTGTCCGCAAGAAGTAGGTATTGTTTGTTTTGTAACGCAAAATGTAAAATTGTTTTGAATTATAATAAAAAATAGAATCAATAACTAAAATAATTATACCTACAAGTAAATCCAAAAGTACAATTCATCACCTATAAAGGTGGATGGGATGACAAAAAGGGTAGGAAGCCTTTGTTAGGAATCTCCCCTTTGTCCATCCAAGTTCGATCCCCACTGCCTCTCCTTAGGCTGCCGCTCCAGCTTCAGCTGTTAAAACATGATTTAGTGATAGAATGGTAAGCCCCAAGTGAACAACTTAGAAAAATTAGTATAAAGAAATACATGTCGCCAGTGGTTTTTTTTAAGCATTTTTTAAATTAAAAGTCTCATATTTTGTTAAATCATAAAAATAGTTGTTTAATTATTAATTGATCGATTTTAATGTATATTTTTATCATCGATCAATCACTTATTAATCATATGCGTCAATTCACATTTAAAGAAACATGGATCATTTTTCTATCCAAAAACTGCATATCTTTTTAGTTTTTTCTTTCAAAAAAGAAAAAAAGAAAAAGAAATAACAATGATAAGAGCAGAGGAAAGTTGCAGTGTAATTTGTCCATCATACGCGTGCGTGTACTGTTAGTTCTGTGCACCTCTTCGATCTTCAATCGTGAAATGTCATCCGACGGCCACAAACTATGCGACATCAGTTTTCTTTTGTACCAGAATCGAACTCTACCGACGAATTCCTTTTTTTAACCCTGACCCTCCTCGTGCATTTGGGCAGCTGGATAATTGTCATAAAAAAAAAAAAAAAAAAAAAATTTCTCTGCGACCCTCTGTTCTCTTTCACAGTGAAAAACCTCTGTAAAGCCCCTCTCTCTCTCTCTCTCTCTCTCTCGGTGTATGTTATGAGCTTCTCTCACAGTCCCAGAAAAACATGCAAGTATCTCTGACTCTATCCCCACCCTCTAGAGCCCCACTCGTCCTAGTCCGGCCCCACCACCACAACCCCGTTTCAGCTCCACCACCGAAGCCTTTCAGAGTTCCGCTTCAGAGACAGACCCACCTCACTCCCCTGAATGCCCTTAAAGAATCCGGCTTCTTGCCGGTGATTGGCCGTGCCATCGAGGAGGACGAGTACCGGATTGCCCGGTCTCAGGTTGTCCGAAAAGGGGTCGACTTGGAAGGCTATTCCATCGAGGGAATCTCCATTGGCGGCCAGGAGACTTGCGTCATAGTTCCCGAATTCAAATGCGCTTTCGATATTGGGAGATGTCCCTCCAGAGCTATTCACCAGAACTTTCTCTTCATCACTCATGCCCATCTTGATCACATTGTAAGCTTCCTCTCCCAACCACCCCCGTCCCCCCCCCCCCCCCCCCCCCCCCCCCCCCCCCGCGCGATTTTTTATCTCTTTGTTTTTTGTTCAATGGACTACCCCTCATGGATTTATAAGTGGGCATTAAGAAAAAGTGATGAAACTTTGATTGTTTTGCATATTCTCTGTTGTTTGAGATGATAATAGCAAAAATCCCACCTAGGTTTCATAGAAATGTTGACGTCCTCCCGTTGTGAGCTTTCCATTTCTTTGTTGTTCTATCCTAATTTTAATTTGAACCAAATTGACATAAATATATTTTATCTATTTAAATTATTCAATAGTTGGTTGTAGCTTGTAGATTCATGGGATTTATCGCAAGTTTTTTGGTATTATCCTTATGCTGTTGTGCTTTTAGTTGGATAAATAGTGGGGATGATTGCTCTATTTAAGTAACTAAAATGAAATTGAACGGTGTGGATGGATTATTCAGCCTATTTGTGCAATTTCGAGGCTTGGGTTCGTGAATCACTAAATGGAGGTCGAGGCTCCCGAATGAACCTACGTCTATGCCTGAACTGTTATAGCGTATCTGTTGTTTCAGGGTGGGCTACCAATGTATGTTGCCAGCCGTGGTTTGTACAGCTTAAAACCTCCAACAATATTTGTTCCTCCTTGCATTAAAGAGGACGTGGAGAAGTTATTCGACATTCATAGGACAATGGGACAAGTGGAACTGAACGTTGATTTGGTTCCGTTGGATGTCGGTATGTATCTTTGCTTCAGTTATTTTGTTTGTGGGGTAATATATCTTCAAGCTGGAAATGATAGTTCATGTTTTGCATTCAGGTGAAACATTTGAAATGCGGAATAACCTTGTGGTCCGACCTTTTAGAACTCAGCATGTTATACCCAGCCAGGTGCACGTTGTCATTATATTTCCTCTATGCAATTTACAGAATTAGATGAATGCTTGCCAACGTTTTAGCTTATAGTATTGTAACTTAGAAATATCCACGTATATGGTTATTGATATAGGTTTGCTTGTTATATGCAGGGGTACGTAGTCTACTCAGTTAGAAAAAAGTTGAAGAAGCAGTACATTCATCTTAAAGGGAAACAAATTGAGAAGTTGAAGAAGTCTGGTGTTGAGGTTTGTAATGTCCTTTTGAATTTTCCATTGAACTTGAGGAATATCCATTCAATGTTCTATTTCCTTTTCAGATTACAGACATTATATTGTCTCCTGAGGTGGCCTTCACAGGAGATACAATGGCAGATTTTATGCTTGATCCATGCAATGCTGATGCCTTGAGGGCAAAGATTCTTATAACTGAGGTGTGAATTTACTCTTCTTGTAAAGTTTCTCTTCGTCAAACTCAATTATTCAAAGGTTGGACAATTATCTGGTTTTGATTTGCTAAAGGAAACATTTTATTCCTCGGAAACTTTGCGCTTATAAAAGGAAAGTCAGCTCACTTTGTATTTGTGACAAAAGAAAATGGTTTTAGTTCCCAAAATAAGTTGTAAAACTATTTCTGTGCAATTTTTCCCTTCATTTTGTGGTTTAGGCACGATTCCAGCTAGACCATCCCGAAACTGTCTTGACCATTTACCCATCAACAGGTGCATCGTAATCATTATTCTAGATACTCTTGTTAGTTAGAAGTTTCATGTCTTGTCATCCAAAATGTGTTGTTGCATGGGTGCACATGGACATGCGACAAGGTTTTCTATAACCTAAGAGAATATCATGATAGATGTCAAGCCATAGCATGGTCAGATTTCTTCTTCTTCTTCTTCTTCTTCTTCTTGTTGAAACAGAGACAAGATTTTCTTGTCAATAAACAAAAATCATGTCAAAATTCTTATTTTTGAACCCAAGTGGTAGAGATTTTTGTTAACCTTAGCAGCTTAAAACTTTGCCTCCAGTTCCTTAACTTTTTTATATGAACAGTTTCTTAAGTTTATTTCCCTTCAGTTACCTGTATGTAAAATCTCCAGTTTTTCTCTAGGAACTTGAAAATCTTTAGGTAGCTGCTGATTTAGGAACTTAATGCTGCACATTTTGTTGGATCGATTTCATACTACACTTGGAATACGGAATGTTAAAGACACTTCACTTCAAAAGACTTACATATGAATGCATACATGCTTGTTTCACTTTATCACGCCATTTGGTGAAATTTCTTTCTGATGAGCGAGGAATGTTTACAGGCAACTTTCCTGGATGAAAGCGTCAGCATTGAGCATGCACGACAGCATGGTCATACTCATATATTCGAGGTATATTGGTATTTTTGTTCATTTATGCTTTAGTCTAGGTTTATAAATACATATATATATATATATATATATATAAAGGAGGAAAAAAGTACTTGAGTAGATTGATTGATTTTCCAAGATAATCAAGTGACTGGGGTCTAGTAAGTGGATTCATCTAGGATGGTTTTTGTCTTCAAATGCTTAGCTATTTGTAGTTATACAAGTAAGCTCTTAAAGCAACAAGTTTATGTCTTTTAATCAAACTTGTGACCATGCTTAATCTTTTATCTTATTGGTTTCTGAAACTAATGCAGATTATGGAAAATGCGGAATGGATTCGAAACAAGGCAGTTCTGCTAACCCATTTCTCCTCCCGTTACCATCTAGAGGTAATAAATCGCCTCAACAAGGTCACTTGTGATCTTTAACAGTCCGCAATTCCAAATCCAGATTCTTTATTTATGCTAACTTATTATCCTTGTCAATTTTACTTTCCAAACATGTCAAAATCGCCCCTGGTTGTAGAGGGAAATAGATGAACTCAAACGGGCACCACATCACCTTCATCCTATTCCCCAAAATGATAAAACGAGCTTTTGATTTCAGAAAAGAATTGAAATTTCTTTATTAGGGTGTTGGTTTCTATTAACTTTCTTCCGAGTTTTCCCTTCTGCCCTCAAGGATGTCAGGAGCCAACAGCACCATTATCTGCATGTTGTGTTTGTAGCCTCCTTTTTGTTTCATAAAAGTTAAGACGGCTCCTTCCTCACAATTGCAGGACATACGCCAGGCCGTATCGAAGTTGCAGTCCAAGGTTTCGGCAAAAGTGGTTCCTCTTACAGAGGGTTTCAAATCAATGCATTCTTAGATTGTACAGCTATTATTGTCCGCTGTTAGCCTCATATTTGATCTGTGAGTAGGCTTAGAGAGAGTGAGATCAGATGTAATCAATCTAAAGCGCGCTATTATGGCTTTTCATAAAAATCCTCTTACAATTATTTATTTATTTATTTACTAGTTTCTTTCCGGTATATTTTTTACCAACGGTAGTCATCTATTTAAACTGCACATGATGCTTGGATCATACTAAACCGCGTCCCCCCTTGCTATACGACTCGCATAAGGTTTTTTAAGGTGCTGGATGATGATCCGTAAGGAACTAGGGCGTTGAAATTTTTTATCATTGGGTTCCATCTAGTTAAAATAGATCAAACTTTTATGGTCCAGATTGACTTATCCATCATTCAACCGCACGATAAAGTGCTTGTAACCATTAAAAAAATAAAATAAAACGTAGTGTAGTTCTGGTCTGAACTTTTACCACCAAAGCTTGTTAAGACAAAAATGGTGCCTCAAGACGTGCCCAATTGCATCATCTGGTGACCCTCACCAACCTTCCTCATTGTGGGAAACAAAATTCCAACATCAATAAGAAAGTCTCTGTCACCAAAAAATATGGATTTCATTGTGATTATGGAAGGCAAAATTCATCACCAAGCGGACTACTTATTTTATCTTTCCCCTTTTCCGATACATTTGAGAAGCCAATTCTTGAAACAGACCAAGGAACATTTCCGAACATCCGGATGAAGCCAACCATGCCAATAGCTTCCTCTGCTGCCTCATCTGTTTGGCTCCTATAAAATGGCTCTTCCTAAGTTTTACATCTCAAAATCTTCTAATTCCAAAACTCAGAAACTACGGAAATTATTCATTAAACAAATTATGCACTGGTGCTTGCATTGGATAACCTTTCAAGTACTCTCTTGCTCCATATCGTGTTCCGAATGGCGAGAAAAAGCCCACCTTTCTGTACATATTTCAACATCTGGAGCATGATAATGAACCGAACTGCATCATCAAGCAGTAGCAGTGAACAGCAGGGATGCATTCGTTCCTCCAAAGCCAAAAGAATTTGACAAAGCTGCTCGAATTGGCATTTTTTTAGAAGCATTTAAAGGCATAAACGCGTCACTAAATATTGGATCCGGTTTCGTGAGATTAAGAGTTAATGGTGCAATTCCCTGCAATGTAATACAAGACAGCTATATTTAGTCCAAGTTTATATAAAAGTAGGGAGTTATACAAAAACAGGACAAAAGGAAAGGGAAAGAGGAAAGGTTGAATGAAATAGCTTACATGGTGTATGGCCAAAATTGTAAAGATTGCTTCAACAGCTCCAGCTGCTCCAAGGAGATGGCCAACAGCTCCCTTAAATATATATTAATCAGTTACCATTAGTCTTAATACATATGTTCTTGTAGTTATTTTATCTTATAACAAGTTTTTTACAACATACCGACACCCTTAGTGAAAACTAAAGCCATACTAATATTCTGATAACAAATAAGTACAGAAATGCCCAAGTTTACCTTTGTGGAGGAGAAAGCCAAAGCACCCGATGCTGCATGATCAGAGAAGAGACTTTTGATAGCATTGGCTTCTACTACATCACCTGATATATCATTACGACATTATGGAACATTCACCGGGTTTAAGAAGATACCCGGAATCTCAGTTCTCAAATTACCAACTTATAAACTTGAAAGAAAAAGGTCAACAACATCAATGTAGATAAAGGTCCAGATGATTTACCCAAAGGTGTTGATGTGGCATGGGCATTGATATAATCCACTTGTTCAGGACGAAGACCAGACTGTATATGAACAAATATTACATTAAGGCTGAATCATGTCCATATTCATTGACATATAATATATTTTAAAACACATCTGCACGGATATCTGTTCAAATTGGGAACTTGGCTGTTTAAAAGAAAAGGCGAATTCGCGTAGCAGCAACTAAGTTGCTTAAGTATCTACTCCTGCTATCAGCATATGAACCGTGTCTGACAATTTTCCGTTGCCGACATATAGTTTTCCCCTTTTGCAATTAAGAGTGTCATGCAAATCTTATTGTCAATCCAGCAAATTCCTGTTAGGCGAAAATATAGGAGTGGTTGCATAAACTACGCATGGATTTATAACTACTGCAGAAAAGTAACAAACTTGAACCAGAAAATGGTAAAACTGGCACATGATCAACCTTGGATGTTCTATGAAGCATTTAGATAGAAATTGATTTTATGGATGGATGTGAACACATTCTAAAAGCTAAAGATACATTGGATTAATTGTCTAGAATCATCAAGCTTTACCTGCTTCAAGGCACGTGACATTGCCAGAATTGCCCCTCTTCCATCAATATGAGGTTGAGTAATATGGTACGCGTCACCTTACAGGAACAATATATATATATATATATATATATATATTCAATCAGCAAAGTTGTTCACCAGGAGGGAAATACTACGATTTGTGATGTTATAAAGAAACAACCTGAAGTGCCATAACCACGAAGCTCTGCATAGATTTTTGCTCCTCGTCTTTTCGCGTGCTCACGTTCCTTTAGCATCAAAGTACAAGGATGAGTAAAATCAGAACATTACTTGTTAGAAGTGGGGGAAAAATAAAAAAATTAATTAATTAATACATTAAATTTGTACATGTTGACTGACCTCCAAAACCAAAACACCAGAACCTTCCCCTATCCTGAGTTCAAAGTTAAGATTAGGTGACAGGAGGAATATTAATAGAAGAGCAACAACCAAATTGTCAAATGAACCTTCCAAGACTTGAAAGAGTTTCCTACGTACACGAATCCATCTCTAGCATAATTGAAAGGCCGTGAAGCATCCTGCGGAGTAGAGTTAAACTTTGTTGTCAGTGCCCTCGACCTGCAAATGAAGAAGCATTTCTTCAATAATTTTAAAAAAAAAATGACATGTTTCCAATATAACCTGCGGAAATCTTTCTTCCATTCTTCACATGGACACTTTTTTTTTTCACTTTACTTGCTCAATAATCCTTTCATAAAGATTCCTCTTTGTTGCTCATGGTAAAACCAAAGAGTCAAAGGAATGGTGCAGCCAACAACTAATTAACGATGCATCACGTGGGATGTAACCCTCGATTTGCACAATGCAAGCAAAAAGGATAAAAACATGCTTGTGACACAGATGTTTGCAGTTAAATTTGAAATCCTACAGCTGGAGTTCAATGAAGAAAAGCTACTTTAGGTCAATAAATTCGTTAGTCTTTAACTTCATACATAGAGTCGGAAGGACAAAGGCTTATTCTGTGACATGTAATACCTACAAAATCCTGCGATGGATAAAGCATCAATGCTGGACTCAGTGCCTCCAGCCACCATGACATCAGAGTCTCCAAACTGAATCATCCTTGCAGCATCACCAATAGAATGTGCACCAGTGGCACAAGCCGTCACTGCCGCATGATTTGGTCCCTAAGATAACCATATCTTACGTGAGGAGAATATTAACACGGATCCGCTTTTGAGATGCAGTTCAAAGTCAGCATTTTGTGAACAAAAGAACTCTGTAATTGATGGATTTCCATGAACTGATCATTATGGTGGTTTGATGGATAACCCTGATTGTTCAATAATTGACTACATGGATGAAATTGCATGTTTAGTTATCATACCTTCCATTTATTTTCAGTATGTTTCAGCTTTAAAAGCACCCATAAGTACCTGGAAACCATACTTCATGCTCACATGACCAGATGCCATATTGATCAATATCCGTGGAATGAAATATGGACTAAGCCGACGCATACGCTGTAAAAGTAACAAAGTAACCAAAAAAAAAAAAAGGAATTGTAAATATTCTTCTAACGAATTACGTGGTGGAAGAAGATGGTAACTAACTTAACCTTCTCACAAATCATTTGCGCCGCCTCCAGTATGTCACTAAGGCTTCCAATCCCCCCACCAATCGAGACTCCCTGGTGTTCTTCAAGTTAAAAAGGGTACATTACATAGAAATGAGGGGAAAAAATTTAACAAATATATTCACACATAACTTATATACATAATATGCTTACCGTTCTTTCCTTTTGGTCCTGCTCAGAGGGCAGCCAATTTGCATCTTTCAGAGCTTCATGAGCAGCACACATTGCATATCCTATAAACCTCGAAATTGACCGATGGTCCTGAGAGACAATGAACAGTATAAATTACTATGCTTTAAGCAACAGATTAATAGAAAATGAAAAATGGGAAGAATTTATACCTTGGAATTAAGCCATAATTCCTCATTAAACTCGTGGGCAGATTTTGTTCCACAGGGCACCACAGCAGCAACTTTGGAGCTGAGCTGGTCATATGTGTACAACTGGGTCTCTTTATCAAAGCTGTTCATCTTGAGATCATCTGGGGTTAAACCCCTTATCCCACACTCTCCTTTCACCAAACGATTCCATGTCGTTTCGACACCACAACCCAGTGGGCTCACCATTCCCAAACCTTCAAAATCATCGAAACAATAAGCAAAAATACATACTAAAAAATACCCAGAAAAAGTACAAGATATATATATGTAGAGAAAGAGATATTACCAGTGACGACTACTCTTCGAGAATGGACAATCGGAGGGTCACCGAGAGCTTCAACGCCAAAAGAAGAAGAAAAGCGGGTGAAGAGGAGGCGAGAAGGAGAGGAGAGGAAGGTACGCCGAGCAAGGCCAGACATGGTTTAGAAGTAAGCTGTTACAGTGACTGCCAAGAGCTTTGAAACAGCTGAAAATAGCGTGACGGATTTGTTGGGACAGAAGTGGAGAGACACTGCCATAACTGTGAAGGTTCGGAAGGGGCTTTAGGAAAAAGGAAAATTCCAAAACTTCACCGTTTTCCTTTTTGAACTTTTCTTTCAGGCGTACCCCTTCAACTTTGGATATTCTAAATTCTTGTACATTTGTTGTTTGTTTTTTATAATTTTATAATTTTTTATATTATATATATTTTTTGAGAGAGTTCAATTGCATACTTGTATTTTCTAGAGTAGTTTTTTTTTAATATTTTTTTATGAAAATGCCAATTTTATCCTTTTACTTCATTAAATTTTAAATTATTTTAAAATTATAATTAAATAGGATAAATTGATTGATTGTTCTTTAGATTTTTAAGTTTATATAATTTTGACTTTTATTCTTTTTTCATAACTTGAAGGACTTTAAATTATGAAAATTTCTTTTTTTGAAACTTGAGTGGCTTTAACTTGAGTGGTTATAGTAATCATTTTTATTAATTTTTAGATGAAATCCGTTAGTGAGCATGACTTTTATATTAACAAAAAGAACATTCAAGTTATGAAAAAAATAGGGGATCAAAATTATGCAAACTTAAAAATTTAAAACTAAACAAGTGATTTATCCTTTAAAAAATATTAAAAACAATTTTGAAAAAAAAAAGATAAAAGAGTTTATAAAAAAAATTTTGGAAAGAAAAAAAGACACTCATAATGAATGACAGTCAAAGCCTAACAAAGGGTATTTTGCATTGATAGCTTGCGAATTTATCGTAATTTGTACAATAAAATTTTTTTTGATAATTTATTTCCTAAATATAAAATATATGATAAAACACTTCTGATTGATAACAGTATTTTCCAATGATATACACAGGTTTTTCTTTAGGACCATTAAAGATTCTTTTTAATCAATATTAACTTAGGGTCCGTTTAATGAAACGGTTTAAGTTGAAATTTTTAAGTTTGAATTGGTTTACTTTTTAAAAACTAGTTATAATTTTTATTAACTTTTTAAAAAAAGATAAAAATTAAGATTGAAAAAATATAATTTAGTTTGAGTTAAACCATTTCACCAAACAAATCATTAGAGATGCAAAAAAAGCTATCTATAATATTTTGTCGTAAAAATATCCAAAATATTTTAATGTAACTGGGTTATCATTAAAAAAAAAAAAAAAAAGAACAATATTTTAAGGGTATTCGTTGAATATTTCGAAGTTTTCGAGGATATTTATAAAATATGAAAAACTGGGGGTACTTGAGAATGATAATAATCCAGAAAAACAGTGGAAAGTTACAAAAAAATCCTTAGGGATCCTGAGTTGGGGCTTTGCCGCGTCTCAAGCACACCGAGACTGACGGAAGATGTACAAGTGTAACTAGTCTTCCGCTGCTATCTCCTTCTGGAACTTTTTTCCACTCCCAAATCTTGAAAACCCCACTTCTGTCATACTCTATTTTTGCATTTGTTGACGTCGGTGGGTCTTTCTTGTTTTCTGAATCAAAAGCCGTTTCTTTATCCGGGTCTCACTCCAATTTTCCATTGAAGAAAGATGGAAAAAACCTCCGCCCAAGTTTGCCATGGTCATTATTCTCCCTCTGATCTTCTCAACTCTCGGCCAATCTCTCGTTGTCTCGATGTAAGACTCTTGACCCTTTTATTTGGTTTTCAATGTTTTCCAGCCAAGAACGAATTTTGCTTTCCTCTTTTTCTTTTATTATTATTATTATTATTATTATTATTATTATTTTAAGTTTTTTGGAAAGTAGAATAGATTTAGTTTACTTGAAGTTCTTATATGTCATAATCTTGGATGTCACTGACATGATTTTGATTTAGGATTAGGCAATTCACACTATATTGAAGGTTATTTTGTGAACTTTGCACTTGAAACTGAAATAACATTTTTATTAAATAGGATGTACACTATATTATTCATGATGTGATCAAGTTTTAGCAAGCTGAGATGAAATTGGGGGGCTACAATTTTTATTACAAAATTAAAGGGAAATTCTTAATGGTAATTAACTTGCATGTGTTTTTAGCCCTCACGTTATCAAGGGAAAGTTGTTGAAGCTGAAAATAATAACGAGTGTGTCATGTCTATAAATGACCATCCGTACTTTGTTATATGGCTATGTTTGGCACGATATGCCTTTATTCGGACAAGTTTTTTGAGTTTATTTTGAGATGTCTGAATTGATTATGACTAGTTTATAGCAGTGATTGAGGATAGGATGAGAGGGATTCAGCTTTTATGGTTACAAGATGTAGTTCAACTCATTGCAGTGTTCTTGAGATGCATAACTTAGTTTACGTGCACTTGTTCTGTTAACTGGGGCGATAATGGTTTTTTTGGAGTTCAAAATCGGGAGAATTTTACAAAGGAAACGGATCAAAATATGGTGCAAGATGTTGTTTTTCACAATTTGGTGATTAATATTGATGGAATTCCTACTCAATTCTTTTCTGTTCTCCGGTCGTTAATGTGTCTTAGAATGATACTTTGCAGCGTCATACTTTGTTCTGTACATACATGTTTAAGTTATCCATTACAACTCTAGCAATTCTTCATATCTAAAGTCAAGGGACTGCACATATCTCTTTGTAAAGATGTATTTTCACACTCTAGCTTGTACACTATCATTTTCCTATCACTCTGGTTTGATTCATATGGAATGATTATCTAGTTAATCTCAACACTGCATGCAACTCTGTTAATTCCTTTCCTATATGCGGACATCATTTGGCCCTCAAGATCTCTTCAAGGACTCTTCATTCCGAGATGAAAAAACTTGGGAGTTTGATGATCAATTTCAGGTGTGTACTTTCTTATTTTGATATTTGTTGGTTAAAAATTTTCTTTCCGCATTTCCTTTGCAAGTCTTATTTTGATCACTAGTGCTCTTTGTCTGAATTTATTTATTTGTTTATTTCTACATGCATGGCTCATAGGACTTAAAATTGGTGACTTTCTAGTTTGACAAATAGCATCGTCACGTTTGTTGTTTATTGTCATCTACTCTTAAGCTTTGTAGTGGTAAAAAGTGAAGTCACTGCTTCATATGTGGAATGTATTAGTAGTTAGACAAAATGGTGAGATCCAGTGACATTTTACCATTCGGCAGATCTGAGATTCCTACCTGAATGCCACACTATGAACTTTGAATATTTAAGCAAGCCTTTTTCCTTTGTCTCGTGATTGTTGGTGTCAGCCGAATCAGGCTTTTATCAATTGTTTGGATTTTTTTCCTCTTAAAGCTCTCTTTCGGACGGTGTTCAAAATAATGGTATTTGGAAATTTGTAAGCACCAAAAAAGTTGCATTATTTTGACTTCAAATTAGTGGATGGTTGTTATCTCTACGGTCAAGGTGAGACAATGGTAGCAAAATCCATATTGCTTATTGCTATTCAGGATTGCTTTCACATTTATCTTTTGCCGCATTGAATCTGATTCTAAATGCTGGTACTTTGTTGAATTCTGGATTGATTGATGTGGATTTTACATGTGAAGGGAAGATAACAAAGACTACATCTTTGTCGGCCAAGATTACCGTCACCAATCTAAATTTTGAAGTAGATAAATTTGATGGGACCAGTAATTTCAGCATGTGGCAGTGTGAAGTTTTGGATATCCTGTGTCTACAGGAACTGGATATTGCTCTTGAAGAAAAACCTAAAGAGATGAATGATATAGATTGGGCTTAAGATCAATCGCCAAGCTTGTAGTACTATTCGCTCCTGTCTCGCTAAGGATCTAAAACATTGTGTTCTAAGAGAGGATTCCGCAAAAAATCTATGGAAAACATTGGAGGATAAGTATAGAACACCGAGCCTAATGAATCGATTCAATTTGTGGAAGAAACTCTTGCAGTTTCAGTATCAGCTAGGTATCTCGATGAATGATCACATAAACACATTCAATGGATTATTGGTTGGTTTGTCTTGTTCGGGTAGAACTATTGAGGATGAGGTTAAGGTGATTCTATTGTTGAAATCCCTCCCCGCCGAGTATGAAGATCTCGCCGCTCTTTTACTCTGTGGGAAGGATAAGGCGGAATATGATGTTGTATGTGCTGCTTTGTTGAATACAAAGTGTGGGAAGGGACAAAAGGCTCGTAAGGATATGTTGACTAACTGTGCAAAAGATGAATGTTCCTTTTGTCATGCGAAAGGGCATTGGAAGAAGAATTGCCCTAAGTTGAAGGATAAAATCAAAGGCAAGACTAGTTTCTGATGCTTGGTGTTATGATAGAAAATGGCCTAAAGTAGTATGTTTTGAAATTGTCAAGTACAAATTAGTGGATTCTTTGCTGTCTTTTTTCAACTATTTTGCTCATTAGTAAGTCTTATTGCTGACTTTTTTTTTTTTTTTTTGTGGCAGACGTGTGAGTTGTGTCAACTGTCAAGTAGCATTTTTCTTGTGTGTGTGTGTGTGTTTCTTTTTTTTTTGGTAAATTATTTTGTGTGTTTCATGCTTCAAAGCTTTTCTCTCAAAAATAAATAAAATTAAGATAAAATCTACACATCTGTCATGTACTTTTATTCAAAGAAACCCATTTAACACGCTTCCTTTGGTCAAACTCAAAAGTATGAATGTAACTGTCATCTATTACGATTGTTGTCTTATTTTTATTTTTGTTTTTGTTTTTTTTTCTCTAATGACGATTAATATAATTATATTTTATCATTTGGTACGCTCACAACATAATGCGAGCGCGACCAGTAGCACAAGCTCTACACAAGAATGTCTGTTGGCATGGGCCTATCAGAGCCCAAGGTTTTTATTTTATCTTTTGTTGGATTTACATCTTGAGAGAGAAATTGCAACAGACCTCGTGACAGTAAATATGGGTCCCCATCACCTGTCAATGCATGATAATTGTTACTCTAAATGGTAAAGATGTTGTTGACTGTTGAATCAATATTAGGCTATACTGAGGAATGGAAATAATTGCGAAAAACCGAATAATTATATAATATCTACCTTACGTAACACACGTTATGTAACACGTTGAGATTATTTAGCTAGCATGTTCACGGAAGTAATAACGGTAAATGGACTGGAGTTGTTATTTTTAAAAATATTCCTAATAGATAACATATTTTAAAACATTATGAACATTATCTTAAATAAAAAATTTATTTAAGATAACATTATAAATTACAAATATGTTTCTTACCTAATAATTTTCTGTAAAATATTATTTATACTAAGTGTTTTTTTTATAGCTTTTTAGAAGTCGTTTTTGGCTTCTTAAATTCAAAAGTAACTTCTGGAAATATTTAAATGATTTATCAAAAGAGCTTTCAGTCTTTAGGAGTATATCATATCAAAGTAAAAAATATATATATAGTTTCTGACAAAAGTTTTTCTGAGTAGACTTTAAAACTTATTATAAAGTTTAAGTTAGACATTATAAATTTTATTTTAATATATTAATTATCTGTTAAGAAATTTTAAGATGATTTTAAACTCATAAAATCTTTAATCCTAATCACTTACTGAAAAACCGGTAAATTTTATGTTAAAAAGTAAAAGCAAAAGCATACGTCAAGCGAGACCTATTTACCTCTTGTAATACGACAATCCATTTGCTTGGGCAAGTACAAAACAGCACGTGTGTGGTTATGGTGGGGTCCTATATTTGACATCTATTTTCTTTATGACAAGAGTTACGAGGGAGTTCTACAGCCAGGTATAAAGACATATCATCACTATATATATAGACACACACACATACATTTTATTATTATTAACTATACATTTATGAAGTGCCCTCTACATCATTCTAATACAGAAAAACTCTGGCCGTATGTATGTATGTATCAGCTCTCTATTCCCCGAGTAACTTAAAAAAAAAAAAAAAAACAGAGAGAGAGAGAGAGAGAAGGGGATAGTAATTGTGAAGCCTTTGGCTTTATTTATTAATTAAAGAAGATGTGAAAATGGTTTGAGGGGAGGGGCTTTTATGGCAGCCATTTTTGGAGCTTTTAGAAGCCATGGCTGGCTCTGTTTCTTTGCAGCTTTTGCGCTTCTCCCAATGGGACTCGTCTTTAATTCCTAGTCTTCTTCCAGTTTTGTCTTTTGTCCCTCAAGTCTCTCTCTCTCTCTCTCTCTCTGATCTTCGATTAGGTATGGTACATTTACATATACATAGACTTTTTTTTTTTTTTTTGGTACATATATATATTGAAAGGGACCTCAGGTGGAGAGGCACTGCAAAAACTGTTGGAAAGTTTGAAAAGTATTAATTTTTTGCTTGATTAAGTGGTGAAGGTGAAAAACTTAACGTGTGGCTTTCAAAGGAAAACTACTTGTCTTTCTTTGAAACATTTCTTTCACATAGTCCCGTCAAATAAGAGAAGATAATTCCATCTCTCCCCTTTTTTTTTTTTTTTTTTTTTTGGTCTTTTCAACTTTTTTGTTCTATAAACAATTCCGAATCCTTTTTTAATATGAGGATTAACTCTACTTTATTATCAACGATGGAATGTAGTTATAATAATGACAGAGATAAGAATGGGGCGGTTGTCATAATGGAGCCGTGATGACACACTTCTAGTTTTTAATTCACTTTTTGATTCTTTTTTTTTTTTTTTAACAGTGTTTTCTCTTAAAAAGATTTTGAATTTTATATTTAAATTGTAGACTTAAACCTATAATCAAAATGGATAATCTTCATTTTTTTTTTCATGTCCATGTATTTAGTCCTTTGAAATCGTGAAATTGTATAATTAATGTGTGTGAATTTTTAAGATAGTTGATAAGGGCATCTCCTTTTTTTTTTCTCAAAAAAAAAAAAAAAAAAGCATGCACTTTGTGCTTCAATTGGTAGGAGGGAGAAAAAAAAAAAAAAAAAAAAAAGGCCATCTTTCTTCCATACAGAGGCACGCCCAAAATATTGTCAAATTATATCAATTTCTTATGTTTAAAATATAATGCTGTGTATCATTGCGATTATTGGCTTTTAACAAATTATTGCCTTTCACTCTGAAATTGACATATTCTTCAAAAAAAAAAAAAAAAAACAGAAAACAGAAAACAAAAAACAAAAACAAAACAAAAAGAGGATTTTTGAAAAAAAAAAATAATAATAATGCGATTTTCTACAAATAGTTTTTATTTTGATTGGTTGAAATTCAGAGTTACATGCGTTAAAGTGTCATGCACAGTAGATACAATTAAGAACTCTAATAACGCTCAAATTACATTTGTGGGCTATTGGGCATGAGTATGACCCTCTAATGTATTAAGAACTCTAATAACGCTAAAAAAACTAATGCAATTTTCTACAAATATTTTTTATTTTCGGACTAATGTATTGACTTTTGTCACCTTTATAAAGTTCTAGCAATATATGTATTTTTTTTTTTTACATGAATAGTTCATAATTTTTTTTTTTTGTTTGTTTACGGATCTCTCCTATGCACGACCCTCACCCCCGAGATTTCCACGGAGATCCCATGCTTGAGATCTCCACTGTCAGGGTTGGGTTGCCACCGCATGATGATTATTTATAAATTTAGACTCTGTTTGGGGACGCCTTTAGAAACATGTTAAAAGTTTTTTTTGTCATTTTCCTCTAATTTTACTATTCATTTTTTCAAATATTAAAAAAAAAAAACTAAAACTTTAAAAGTCCATAATTTTATCATTTTAAATTAAAATAAGATGATTTTTTTTCTTCAAATTGCATAGAATTTCGAGAGAAACGAAATAAGATTTATATAGTTAATTTTTTTCTGAACACATTTTAAGTTTTTATATTTTTTTTTATTCCAAATAGTTTATTTTCACCAAATATACATTTTCAAAATTTAAATCATTTTTAACCTCCAAAATATCGTCTCCAAATGTGTCCCCAAACGGAATCTTATTTTTTTGTGTGTTTTTTTTTTTTGGATTTAAATGATGGCATCGATGATAGTACAATCAGCTATTGGTGGTGTTGAAATTTTTAGCATCACGATCAATTTCCAAGTATAGTGATAGGAATCGTGATAGGATATTGTCAGTCATTAGTGACGAATGCCAATATCTTTGCTATATATGCTACTATTGGGAGCATTTTGGTATACCAAGAATGTGTTACTGTGAAATTTTATGTAAGAACTTGATTTTTTTTCTTAGCAAAAAACAATGCAAAACTTATTGCTATGGCATTTGCCTAAGGCCTCTTGTACAATCAAAGAGTCTAGAGTTAGATCGGCAAAATTCTAATATAATTTTTATGTCTTTAGATCAATATCACAATTTATTTGTAGTTTATATTTCTGTTACATTTATCAAGTTCATCTGTGTGACTTAAATCTTAAATTTCAAATAATAATTTTGTGCATTCTTGAAAACTTCTCTAAGTGAAGATTAAAGAAGTTAACCATTGAGCTTAAGCCCATAAGTGGCCTAGGCAGTCTTATTTCTTGTTTTTAAGAAGTTAAAATGTAGATTTTCGCTCAAGAAAAATTAAATTATCATTTGAAGAAGAAAAAACATTGAAGACAAGTGCCCAAGTGTACTACCACCACACATTAAGAAGACAGCTCGGGACAACAAGTGACAACCCTACGTTGTTGGGTGGGAAGAGTTTGAGAAATACTACTTTTGAAGGACCCATATTTGAATATACTATTTTCGGTAGGAAGATTTGGGAAACACTACATAAGGACGAAAATGTTCTCATTTTAATTCGCTTCCTAATTTTTTTTAGTTTTATAGACGAAAAAAAGAAAATCTGGTTTTCCATATGAAAATGGTATTTTCTAAACCACAAATAGGAAAAATTCCATGGATAAATAATTGGTTTTTATAGATGATACCAAACCTATTTTAACTCATGTAATGTGTAGTCTCGTTATAGTGTTTTGTCTTGTGCTTTAGTAATAAACTAGTTTAATACCCGTGCATTGCACATGAGAGGAAAATAAATAGATAAATAAATAAAAATATTAAATAATATTTAATAATGATAGTTGGTTATGATAAATAATAAATTACAATAAGTTTCCAAAAATATAAACAAAAAAAAAGGTCTTCAATAGTTTTCTTTACATTCTCATTCCAAACCATCATCACCGTAAGCTAGAAAAACAAATTAACATAAATCAAAAAGCGAAAAATAAAATATATAAATCTAGGGAAAAAAAAAGCTAGAAATAACTTATAAAAATCAAAAACAAAACAAAAGAAAGCAGACCATACCTATATTTTACTCCATCTTTTTTGTCTTTAATTTTTTCTTCCAGGATCTCTCTCAATCATAAAAATATAAACTAATAATAATAATAATAATAATAATAATAATAATATTAAAAAACTTTTCTTTGGTGATGCAGAAATAAAGATAGAGAAATAAAAATAATCACGATAATTAAAAATAAAAATAGAAAAAAAAACAAAAGGAGAAAAAAACTCAACAGGGGAAAAAAGATTGGAGAAAAACAACAAAATCAAAAACAGATTCTATTATTTTTTTATTTACTATTTTTTACAAAATAAATAAATAAATTTCAGTTATATTATATACATGCAAAACACAAAAATTAACTATATCATCTAAAAAAACAAAGCCCAACAAATGAAAAAGCCAAAAAAAACCAAGCACAAATCGAAAAAAGAGAATAAAAAAAATTTGAAAATCAGAAATGTGGAAACAAAAATTATTAAAAATTATAAAATAATAAAAATACAAAGAAAAGATGAATAAAAAACTAAACTTTAAAATTTAAGGGGGCGTTTGGTTGGTTAGCTCAAACTAACATTTTCAAATTTTTTTTTGTCTTTTTCCCAAAAAGTTTTTGTCTTTTTCCCAAAAAGTTTTTTTGTCTTTTTTCCAAAAATTTTTTTGTCTTTTCTGAAAATTCAAAAAAATGTACTATTGAAATTTAAAAATTTCAACTCAAACTCATTCACCAAACATACCCTAAATCTTAGAAAGCAGAAAAAGAAAAAAAGAAAAAAAAATAAAAGGAAAAAAAACTAAAAAGGGGAAAAAAAAGATTAAAAAAAACAACAAAATCAAAAGCAGATTCTATTAATTATTTGTTTATTGTTTTTTATAAAGAAAAAAAGAAAATAAATAAATTTCAGTTAGATTATATACATACAAATATTATACTTTAACACATCTTCAATGAACAAAATAAAAAATACACATTAAAAGGGTAACAATGTCTAGTTATTGTTGCTATCAGAAAAAGCAACTACAAAAAAAGGGTAAAATCATCCATAAATAATTTTAGAAGGATAAAGTTGTCCCAATACTATAGCAAGCTGTAAAAATAACTGAAGCCCAAGGGCAAAATTACCAATTGAAAAAAAAAACCGGAATAACACTGTAGCAAAGGAAAAAAAAAACTACAAATAAAGGGTAAAATCGTCCATTAATAATTTTAGAAGGACAAAATTATCCCAACACTGTATCAAACAGTAAAAGTAACTAAAATCCAAGGGTAAAATTGCCAATTGACCAAAAAAAAAAAAGAGTAAAACCGGCATAACACTGTAGCAAATAAAAAAATAATTAGTGATGAAGGGCAAAAAAGTTATTACACTGTAGAAAAAAAGTAAAAGTTACTGTATATTATTGTAGCAAAAGTTACTGTACATTACTATAGTTAAAGCAGCAGAAAAAAAAAAGGCAAAATGTACTGTAGATTACGGTAGAAAAAACAGTGAAATCACCTATTCTTTTAGTATATTAGTATAATGTAAGACCACTAATACTATTTATTCTTTTTTTCCTTCTAGAAGTTTGGTTAAATTACACTTTTACCCCCTAAACTTAGTATATAATTATAATTTACTTCTTAAATTTTGTAATTTTATCAATTTATCATCTTAACTTAAAATTTTATAGTAAAACATTCTCAATTAATAACGGTACAAATTGTTTGACAGAAATTGACGTATGACTTGCACATAAATCGGAGGTGCTGATTAGTGATAGAAACTAGGAGTGTTCATTGAATCAGCCAATTCGCTTAATCCTGTGCAATTCACTAGATTGGACTGGATTGAGAGACTAACGGATTGGTAACGGATTTGAATTGGGTTACGGATTGAGGAATTCTCAATCCGTGCAATTCGTGAATTTAAACCTTATATATATATATATATATATATATATTTATAAATATGTAATATTTTTTCTCTAAAATGTTACTATAATATGTAGTATATATTGAAGTCTCAGATTGAAAATGTGCCCAATTTCTAATTCAGTAGTTCTGTTATCTAGCCAAAATTTTTTTTTTTTTTTTTTATATTTTTAACCCAGCCCACTCAAGAGAACCCTAGTAAGGTAATGTATCACTTCTGATCTTTCACAATTGCCACCCCTAATCCACTTGCCTCTTTTTCTCCTCAAATCGCAAGACTCAAATTTTCGAGATTTGAAGGTAATTATCTTGTGGTTTATTGAACTCTTTTATGTTCAAGTATTTTGTTTTATTTCTTAGATTCTACTGATTGAATCCGTGAATCCGATCTGTACAATTTGATGTTTTATAAATTGGATTAGGAGTCTCTAATATTGATAACGGAGTGAGATTTTTTCAATTCGAATTTCATGAATTAGATTACGGATTGAACCCTAATCCGTATATTTTAATCCGTGAACATCCCTAACAGAAACGATTATTTTTATCTATATTAACTCAAATTTATTAGGTTTAAAATCTGCAAATTAAAAAGTATATAAATTTATATTAGAATTAAATAAAAAATATTTTACTGATAAAACAGCCTATAAGTTTTGAAAAGTACATACACTTGATTTTCCACATTCAACCAAAATAAAAAGTATATATATATATATATATATATTCTCTACAGACTCATAGGACAAGTTATCTTTTCAAATAGTTAAAAACATCATCATATTCCAATTGTGTGATCGGAAAATTCTTTTCAAAAAGGAATATATAAATTTTTCTCACGGTTGGAAGAGAGAGAGATTAAAAAAAAATGATGGGATAATGAAAATCCACGTGGAATGACACAGTTGGAAATTCCAATCAGATCAGGGGATGGGGCCCAGGTCCCAGGGGCAGTAGTTTTGGCTGTCAAAGACCAAGACTATGATTACATACTAATGGTTTTGCAGACCCCCGAAGAATGAGTTTTCTTTTTCTATCCCATTTTTCTCTTTTTTTATTCATTTATGCCCCTATGCATATATATATATATATATATATATATATTTATAACCCCATTCCCATGTAATAAGATGACGACGATAAAGGAAACGGAAACCGGATCTGTTCCATTCGTTTTCAGTAATTATTTTCTCACACAGAGATATATATAAATATCTATCTTTTTCTATGTATCCGCACATATCACATGCCCCATCAAACGAGTCTCCTTCCGCGCCTGCCCTCCACGTCCTGTAGAGAATCTATATATAGGGAGTTATATATACATAGCTCTGATCCGGTGGTGGCTTCGTTTCTCCACTGATATGTAAGGACAACGTTTTGAGACCCAATAGCCAAATCCAAATTTAACTCCAGCTCACTCGCTCTCTCTCTCTCTTCTCTCTCTCTCATCTCTCTTTCTCTCTCTTTAATCTGATCAAAAGAAGCTTCGTCGTCACGCCCTCTCTTCACCCTCTTCTTTTTTTCTTACCTTCAAAAAAAGAAACGCCACTTTTTTTTTTTGGCTTACTCTATCGAAACTGCGTCCGTTTATAGGCTTTGTTTCCCGTTTCATGATCTGGGTCTTCCTCGAATTGAGAATCGGAAACCTTTTTCTCATCTGGGTCTGATTCAGTCCGATATATAATAATCCCTATTTTGTAGTTTCTTTTTATTTATTTATTATTATTAGTTTTTTTGTTTTTGTTTTTTGTTTTTTTTTTTTGACTGTTCAAGAAATATGAGGAAGAGGGAGAGAGAGAACCCTTGTGGGGTTTGTGGGCACTACCACAAGTACGAGGAAGGGGAGGTTTGTGGGATCTGTGGGCATCGGATTCCCGATTCTTCGGAGAAATCTCCAATCCAAATGAGCGCTTTTCCGTCGGAGATCTTGCCGGAATTCCTCTTTCTGGGTAGCTACGACAACGCCTCTCGCTCCGAGCTTCTCAAGACTCAGGGAATCTCTCGTGTTCTAAATGTGAGATTCTTTTCATGCTCTGTATTTATTTATTAATGTTGACGTTTTTAGGTGAAAAAGATTGTTTCTTTATTTGTCTTGTCCTTGTGGCGTTTGATAATTTTACTTCAGAAACATGTCATATGTTGTATGCTATTTGCATGGTTTGATATTTTTTGGTTTAGAATTCTGTATTTGGCAATTAAGCATGGAAGGTTCTGCTACGGTATTGAATTTCAGAATAAGCAAAGATTTTGGATGGGGTGTTATTAGATAATCGGTTGTTTTATTTGGTTATTGTAAGCGAAGAAAAGAATGGGGAGGGATGGTTATTTGAAATTGGATGGTTTCCGGATTCTGAAGTCCTTTCGAGTATTTGTGAAAACAATGATGATTGGATATCATGCTATATGGTCATCCACGCCTTGCGCTGTACTATGCTTAACACAGAAGAGCTAGCGGATCGGGTGAAATATTCGCTGCTTGTACTGATCTGAGATTGATGAATGAAAAATAAAAAAGAAGAAGAACAAAAGCAATAGGTTTGATTGTGAACAGAGTTAGGTAAGGTGGTTATATTATGTGCAGTGTTAAGAGATTTCATTGTCAAACCATGTTTTTAGGCTTCTCCAAGTACAGGTGTAAGAACAGCCAAAAGACTAGCGGAGGAAAGTTGAGAAGTTGAGGTGAAAAGAAATACATGTGGATTATTGATCAAAGATGTCATGCTGCAGGGATCTTACATGTGGCTTGTTGGATAAAAAGTTTATTGCTATTTCTGAACTTGGTGTTCCATTTGTTTTATGCTTATGTTTATTGATTTCAATTCTCATAATTTGATCAATTAGCTTTGATCTATTACTACTTTTCGAACTGCCTTGTGTACAGATGATGTCCTGTTTGAATGTGATTCTTGTCTCTGTCAAGTCTTCAGATCTAATGTTGTCATGTGATTGCTTTCATCACCAACTTTTATTTATCATGTTGAAACGTGTTTTCGATGCTGTTTACGTTTGGATTATGAAATATCATATGCAAGTTTTCTTTAGTTCACATAGAATGTTGATACAGTTGAAGTACTTGATCAAATAGTGGATAACATTCCCATTCCTTGTTATATTTTTTACCCTGTATGCAGACCGTACCTGCTTGTCAAAATCTCTACAAGAATTCCTTCACCTATCACTGCCTTCAAGATGAAAAGACTTTACAATTTGATGATGCAAACCAATTTTTAGGTCAGTGTTTTCTCTTTTATGCATATTCTTGGTTGAATATTTTTTCCCTCCTTTTTGAGTTTTATTTTACGCATTCTCGTTGCTTGGGTGTTTGACTGGTATACGGTTCCCAGGATTCAATAACAGATATCTTTTTTCATGACTGTGGCAAGATTCATGGTTGTTTATGTATCTATGTGTTTATGAGGGTGTTTGAAAATTATTATAGTTTTTGTTTCCTAATTGTCCTTTCGGTTGCAGTGGGGTGCAGTCATATTTTGACATCATTAAAGAATGGCTTTGTGTGGTTCATTTGCAATTTTTATTATTCTCTATATATTTATTTAGTTCCCTCTGCCCTCCAGATATAGGTTTATTTCTGTAAGTCACATAAGAACAAGATCATGGTCACAGAATTGATTTGATTGGATGACATTTATGATTTGTTTTGGATGACATATATTTTGAGGTCTTACTTTTCTTTCTTATCGTTACTTATTATTTCTTTTGTGTTTCTAATAAATTTGTCACGCTCCCCCAACAAAAAAAAAAAAAAAATTGGTGGTTATAACATATTTGGTACGTCTAGCCTCAATGCCACAATGATTCCTCTCAAGCATCTAAATAGAGTTTTTTTTCCCCCTCATTAGATCAATCGATGATCGTGATGACAATAATGGATGGACCATTGACTGCAAAGTCTCACAATTTCACTTAATCTTTAAGTTGTCTGGCTATTTGAATTCAGCTGCTCGATCTTTCTTCTGACGTCTTCTATTTTGTACTGAAGAAGATAATAAATCTTCTCCTTACACTATTGTTCTTGGTATGAACTTCTGTTCATTTGCATGGGGCTGTATAGCAATTGATGGGTTATATACTAAATAATATTGGAAGCTTGTACGAGGAGGAGCTGTATTCACTACCTGTAAATGGTAAAAGTGTGGAATGAACATTCATGTTATGCATAAAGAATCTATCTATATCTCCAACACTATTTTAGGATTTTTGGTTTCACAAACTCAAGATAGTATAATAATATTGATGAATCTCCATGTTTCTATCAAAAAAAAAAAAAAAAAAAAGATGAATCTCCATGATAAATCGACCCATAAAAATGTTAGATGTACTTGTGGAAAATTTTTTTTTATAATTTTTTTTATTGTTGTCTCCTTGCTTGTTCTCAGTCTATATTAGCAAATCAAAGTTGCATTACTTTTCTTGTTGTCCTCTTATGTGATTGCAATCATGCTTGGTTTTGTAGAACAATGTGAAAGGGACAAGGCTCGTGTTCTAGTTCACTGTATGTCTGGCAGAAATAGGTAAGTGACAACTCCAAAATTGTACCTTTTCCTTTTTAAGTTCTCTTAATTTAGTGATATTTTACTGTTTCTTATAAATTTCGCGTATGTTAATGAAGAAATGCTCATAGAAATTGGGCTATTACATAACCATGGATTGAAGATATTCTGGAGCTAAAAAATTTTCCTGTATGTAACCGAGTGAGGAGATTTCTGTCATTTGTTCCTGAGAGTTATTGTCGTGTTCTTTCTGATAGGTCACCGGCTGTTGTGATAGCGTACTTGATGAAATCTAGAGGATGGAGACTAGCTCAGAGTTACCAATGGGTGAAAGAGAAGAGGCAATCTGTTCAGTTAAGTGAAGGTATGCATGTGCTCCTTGGCAAATCTGCTTCGACATTCTAAATCTGGGCATTTGGTTGCATAAATTATTCGACAATTGAAAGGGCATCTCTGTTTATTTGATTGCGAGATTGGAATGCTCATTAGCAAGCAAGTCTGATGATTAAAAATCTGTTTTGATAGGGTTGAACACCTGCTAAAAAAAAAGGTAGATTTCAGTGGATTGAAATATTACAGTTTGGTTGGGATGGGAAGAAAACTGTATCAATACCTGCTCTCTTTTTCCTTCTTTTCTTATCCTGCTTTGTTCATATTACAATTCTGAAAGAGAAGACAGCCATCAGAGTCTTGCCAATTCTTTTTGTTGTTTTCTAATGACATAAAAATCAATGTAGTTTAGTTTTGGACATCAACTCTTAGGATTTAATATTATCCCCCGGTCTTGGTCTCTATTATCTTGTTGTTCATTACGAGCGAATATTATTTTCCCAAAGCTGTATGCATTTCTTAATGGCAACTGTTTATAGCTCTTCCCTGATCTCGTTTCTCTTTGTGGCTATAGCCGTCCACCAGCAATTGCAGGAGTATGAGTTCAAGATTTTTGGATCAGTAGATGGTAGCAACCCCAACCCACCGATTTTCCTGCCCACCGCAACGCCATTATTCAACATAGGCTTCCCGAAGATTAACGATCCGATTCCCATCCCTTCTTTCAACACTGTCAGTGCTCCCTCCATATTCGAACGGTCTCATTTAACTATACCGCCGCAGGAGTTTGTATTTGGAGCGAGACCGGCTCCTCTGAAAGATATCTCGGGAAGCCCTCTCAGTGCCACCAACCCGCCAAGCTCAAATGCTAGTGACATCCAAATGGATAGTTCTTGATTTTGGCATAGGTCGTCCTTTGAACACTTTTTCCCATTTTGAAAAGAAGCAGACGGTCAGAAGTTTAAAAGTCCTGACTTGGATGGTTTGAATTGTAAAGTGGGAGTAGTGACTGGCCAAACCTTTTGGTTTGTTAGGTTTGGTGCAGTTAAAGCCTTGTCTCTTTAGTGTCGTTTTTCTTACAAGTGCAACAATTTTTCATTGACTCGTGCGCTTATACAAAAGTAGATTACAACTAAAGTATTCATATTATTTCTTCTCAGTCGGTTCATTTTTTATCTGGCTAACTTTTCTTCTTCTTCTTCTTCTTCTTTTTTTATTTTTTATTTTTTTTTACCCCGCAAACAATGTCGGTCTAAGATTTGTAGCAACTTTCCGTACAAATTAGATAACCAGTCTCATGTAACATGCTTTGTCTTTTTAATTTCCATGATGTGTCTTATCGTTGTACTTTTTAGAACTAGCCCCCTAGTGCCAGTTGACAGTAGTAAAAAAAAAAACACTACTATTCTGTTTTTTGTTTTTTTGAAGGTTAAAAACACTACTATTCAATTGCTTCCTATATGTCGGAAAGCAGTCTGAATCCCTCTGCAGGGAGATTATTTGTGGCACATTTACCCTTTTAACGTTTCATGATTGGCAGGTAATTTTAAACAGGTAATATTGAGTCCCGCTGGGTTTGTTCAGCGGATGAGAGGAGAAATATTTGAGTAGGAACTTTCAAGTTCAAAAGTTTTGGTTTCACTTTAATAAGTGAAAGCAATCGGCATTGTACCGCAATGTAAGAGTAATGACAACAATAATGATGATAATATCTCTTTGATAAATTACACATGAAATTAACATAGAAACTGCCTCTAGATCGACGACAACTGTTGAAATTCATATGGAAACGTCCTTATACACATTATTTGACCTCATTTAAGAGAAATTTTGAACAAATATCGTATCATGTTGCATTGCATGAGAGCGTTTCTTTCTGAATTTTGAAATTATTCATCAATTTGGGAATTCTAATTAAATTCATGTAATGATATGTTGATAAAAAATTCAAGATGTAACTTACGATAAGGGCATGTTTGGTGGATCATGTTAGAGTATTGCATTGTATTGTTGTACACTAATACAATGTTGGGTATGATCACCATATCTGTACAAGTTAATAAGATAATTAACTATGAAAATTCGTATTGTCTATAATACCTTTTCTTTTTAGTGTACTGAATTATATTACCTTATATGGTGGTTGGGATCAAATGAGGACCGGGCTGAATTATATTATTTTCTATGGGGGTTAAGGTTAGGTGGGGACCGAGCTGGGGTTGGAACCACGTTGAGGTAGAGATAGGGGTCAAGTTGGTATTATGCTATTCGGGTAAGGGTTGGAATTGGGCAAGATTGAGACTGGGTTGGGTGGAGAATGGGACAGAGGGTGAGGTAAGGCCGTGACCAGAACCGTGGTTAAGGTTAAAGATGGGGATCAAGTAAGGGTCGACCTAGGACAAGTGTCAAGGTTAGGTTTAGGCTACGGCCAGGGCTGCTTTGTGCTGGTTGAGGCTAGAAAAGGGTTAGAGTTAGGGTTGAGCATTACTTTGGTCAAGATCAAGACTTAAATTGAGGTCGATGTCATGCTGGAACTAGGGCTCGAGTTGGGGTTGAGATCGACACTAAGGTCAAGGTCGGGACAAGATTGAGAATAGGGCTAGGCCAGGACAAAGGTTAGGGTCAGGGTCAAGGCCAACACTAGGGTTAGTGTTGGGTTGGGATTGGGAAATACTGTAGTTGACACCTGGCCGTGAAAAGGATTGTGATCTAGTTGGGACTAAGGTAAGGGTCAAGGTCGTGCTGGGAATGGTATTAGGGCCAAATTGACGCTGAGGTCAAGGTTGGGATTAGAGCTGGTGCGGACCATGGTGGAGGCCGAGCTATGTAAGGGTGAGAACTTGGATCAAGGCTGAGATACAGAGTGGACCTTTACTGTTGCCTCAACCCCAATCCCACCTCGACCCGATGCCAACTTCATCTGCAATCAAAATCACTAGTCCGACCTCTGATCTGACTTCGTTGGGGCCTCAATTACTTAATTAACTTTTGTTGTCTAAGGGGGTATTTGGGTGATGAGTTTAAACTCATCACCATCAACTCAATTTTTGTCTTTTTTCTTAAAAGTTTTTTGTCTTTTCTGAAAAAGTCAACCAAAATCACTATTTAAACTTACAAATCTTAACTCAAACTTACACACCAAACACCCCCTTAAGAATAAATAATGCCTCCTTTTGAAAGTATTCCGTCACTACAAGAAATCCTGCCTTTAGCTGCTTCTCTTCTCCAGTTTGTATCCTTCTCTTTTTCATTTTTAACAGAAATGAATATAAAGCAATATAGAGCAAAACAATACCGCGTTTTCAATAGATTTTGATTTTTCTTGTTTCCATTAACAGAAATAACAAACAATATAGAACTACACCTTGTAACAGTTGAAAGTCATTCCGTCGAATTATATTAGTGGAACTCGTACGCGCAAAGGAATTGGGAATTAAAGTTCATTTAAAGCAACCATCTCACTTTGTGGTTCAAAGTTTCCATGAGACATATTATGTTCAGACAATTACATACAGTTCATAGGACTCTGAATCTGAAACAAACCTTTCAATTCACACAATCATGTACATTTTCCTAACAACAAGTGACGCAGTACAACCTGGTATGGCGAACACTAGGAACCACATTTTCGAGTTGTCCTCAAACAAGCTTGACTTGCGTCAAATATTTCGGAGAGACTAGGACTTGTTCCTAGCCTCAAGGCAGGACTTTGCTAGCCATAATAAGCCTGGATCATTTCTCTTCAACACCAGATAAGTTTCTGCCTTTCCCGTTTCGTCTGACACGATATCTTCATTGAATCCCACCGAAACCAAAAAATCTACGGCAGCTGTATTCACAAAGAACAAAACTTTCACACTAGTGAATTATAAAAACACAGGTAGTGAGAAGAATAGCACAAGAACAAAACGAGTCCACAATGACACCCTATTTAGGCGGATAATTGAGCATCAAGATATCCTTCTGAGGCCATTATATTAAGCACTTGCTGAAGTGGAAATCCAACGTGAGACAAAAATACAAACCTTTGTAATTTGCAATATTCCTTTGAATTGTTGGATTAGCCTGCAATGAGTCGTCCATTAGCTATTGGGAAGTTTCTTACTGAAATACTGATGTAACATTCAAAACAGAAACCAGGGCTACAATGTTTGTACCTTTCGCAGTCTTCTGAATTTCATCTCATTTGGGTGTTCAATCATATTGCTGCAAGAAGATAAAATTTTTTATAAAACTTCTACCATAAAGGCGTAAACATGTAAATAGTCATAGATAATCTACTAGTATCCCCTTTTATGAATTCTTTGGAATCAATACTCCCTCCAATATAAATCTCTGGGGATCTCCCCTATTCCACTCTTATATGGCAAGTGGTACTAATCACATAATGAATGAACCGTGTATTAGATGGTCGATATGAACAGAAGAGGGTGTGTGTGTGTTTTTTTTTTTTCTATCTTTCTTTTAAGTAGATGATTAACAGGAGTTACCTTATTATCTTAAATAGAGTTTGGAATACTATCGTTGCCTGTGCCGGATCAACCTCAGTCTGCAGCATCTCAATCGCCTTTTGCAAACGACCACAAGCAACTGTAACGGGGTCTCGAATTCTTTGTAATTCCTCATCATCTGGATCTGGTTCATCGATTTGCATTCCGGACATTTCCACAGGGTGCACCAACTTATCATCTGGATCTGGTTGTACCTGCACGATTCCATCTCGATACTCACCAAGATTAAATTTCCCACGACCCTTGCTTAGATCAGAGTGACCGTGAATTGCTCCACTAGCTAAGGAGTTCTCCTCATCAGCTATCATGGCATTTCCATCTTCCATAGACTCCCGTTTTGCATCCAAGTCATCTGGATCAGGTTCATCAATATTCTTCTGTGCTTGAGTCTTGCTGTCAAGATTCCTAATCTCTTCAGCGTGCAAAGGCTCAGGTTCAGCTACAATATAATGCTTCAAACTAGCTTCTAAATCATCAGGATCAGGTTCTTCAAAAGACCTTATGGCAGCCAACTTTCTGTTTATTACTGACGCAGGTTGGGTTACCTCAGGTTCAACTAATGGCTTTTCTCCCTGAGAATCATCCGGATCGGGCTCAAACTTGTTTTGACAGTCTGAATGATCATCTGGATCAGGTTCCTGATACGGTTTCAAATGAACCTGCTTAAAACTGTCAGCATCAGATACTTCTTCTACCATAGGGTCCATTTGAGTGGGTTCTTCATCTGTGTGGAAGCCAGAATCATCAGGGTCTGGCTCTTCATGGACTTCGGATATTCCAGAACTATTGGCGGAAGCATTCAATATACGTCGATAAGCAGCAGCCACTGAAGCCACACGAGCACTTTCCATCTCATCTGATGTATTTCCTCCAAGCTTCTGGGAGAAATTACTAGCTTCTCCAAAATAGAACTCTTCATCGAAATGCTCGGAACGCTTCACTCCGCTCAAGGTGTGGCTTGCTGACCTTGTCCAATCTAAACTAGCAGCTTCTTTGTTCAGCTACAAAAATATTATGTTGAGTGAGAAAAAGAGAATATGATGAAGCCTAGTAGAGGAAGTTTAAACCGGTGTGCACATGTCCCAGTCAAACTTAGCTACACATCAAAACACAATGTTACCTGACTATTCAGCGCAAAAAAGTTTGCATCATGTTCGGTGTATACCATGTGCGCCTGAAATATAGAGGGGAACGGTATAAGCTTCATTATTCCACAAAAGCACATCATTATGCACTTTGCCTACATGAACCAAAAGACATACTCCTAACTGCACAAGATACACACTGACTGACTAAATTAAACTTACGAGTTCATGCAGAAGAGTTTTCTTGATACTCTCATATTTCCGAAAACCCTTCAGATCATCAGTTCGGAGGCGCAGAGATATCTCCTCCCCACAATTCTGCAATGGAAGAAATTGGATCGATATGGAACAGGGGGGGAAAAAAGCAAAAGTAAATTACTTTGCTACCTATGATGCTTGTAGTGATCATACCTTGTTAAATCCGAGAAGGCATTTTGGACTTATGCCCACGTAACCAACAGGGGCCATCTCGGTCATGATTCCCACACGCCAGCGATGCTTTAGAGAAGAAAAATTCAAAGATTAAGCATCAAAATTGAAGTCAGATCCAATAAATGGTCATGAAAAACATCCAAATTACCTTGTTCATGATAGCAACAATTCCTGGATCTGCAGCAAGCATGTGCATTCTTTTTAATGCCTCGGAAGAAGGAGGGTTCAGCTATAGACAAGCAACAGCCAAGTTGGTCAATAACATATTTCAGAGATGGTTAGCTTGATTTTCAATTATAGATGCATTTTTCACAGAAAAAGCACCCAAAACATGACTCCGAACATGGAGTGCCTCAAAGAAATTAAATAAACAGTTTTAGTTACAAAACGAAAAAGATAAGCACAATTATAGTTTCATGACGTTAATGTCTAATATTTCAATGTACAATTCTAGTGACCTAAAAATTTCTCTCTTTTCTACCCTACTAAACAATATCTGTGGCGAGTGTAACTCAGGACATATTAATTAAAAAAAGCAGAACCCAGATATCAACAATCTGCAAGACTTAAACCAAACTACATCTAGGAGCCAGGGTTGTTAATCTTTGCAAACTAACGATATGGCCTAAGCAAAATGGATCTGCCAAGTGCTCACAACATACATACATAGCATGGTGAACTTGTTATGGCCAAAGCGCACCACAAATGTTCCTAAGGCTAATTTACAGATTTGTAAATTATTTTCCAAGCAAAACAGACTCGGGTTACAGACATAGGAAAAAAAATAAAAAAGAAATGAAGTAGAAATGAACGTGGGCCTGTCCCTCTATGTGTATATGCTCCCCCTTTCACTTCAGGGGTAAAATTCTTCAAGAATAGCCTCACCTGATAAAACTATCTAAACATACAAGTACATGGGAGCAAGGGAATTCAAAAGTACCTCAATTCCTGGAAGTTGAAGTGTGCGAAAATCACAAAAGATATAAGGTCCTTGCGGAAGTTTAAGTGAGAATTGAGGCCTATCTGATATTCGCTGCCTCAGTCTCTTTTCCTCTTCATCAAATCCAGCTATCCTCAAGTTTACCTTTGCACCTTCTAGAACTTCATCAACCTCACTCTCAGACACTCCCATCATTCTTATTGGCTTGCCCTGAAAAGGGAAACACGTAATTAGTCTTGTTGTAATAGCTGACCTGATGATTGCTCTCTAACGGCAACTGCTCTTTTAAAAAGCACAAAGCATATCAAAATGAACTGTACAAACCCATTTATATCACCAACACACCCCTATATTAGCCGGTGCGACTAGATTTGAATGAGTATTACCCTATTTTTTATAGACTCGACAGAAACAGAGAAAATAAAAAATAAAAATAAAAAACCACTTCCGTTACAATTCAATGGTATTCATCAAAAAAATTACACAGCTAAACTGCATCTAAACACATAAAGAAGCATGGTAGATAACCCAATAGCAGACTATAATTTACAAGATAACCCTCATCCAGGAATCTCCAATTAAATAGCGTTCTTTAACCCAGAATTTTGACTGTCTAGGCACCATTTTTTAGCATGTTCCAAAGATGAGCAAAAGAATAGATAATTCCCAACTTTCTATGATGTTTCAGAGTGATTTATAATCACTATAGTGAAAAGCTTCCAAGTATAGAATGATACTAATTAATGATACCTCAGCAATAGAAGTTTCTTGTAAACTCAAGCGCTCATGCTCGTTTGAGAAAGGAGTTAGCAATTTCGAGCTTTTGTTCGAGGATTGTGGAACAATGAACCGCATGGTATCTGCTTTTATACGAGTTAAGTTTTGCAGCTCATGCCCAAGATCTTTGAGAGTAGCACTTGGAATCATCTGTACAGTAAATTTCTTTCCCCTCCATATGACCGCGATATCATGCATGCTCCGAGGATCTTCCATGTTATTCTGCAAGAAAACATGATAAATAGTTATGGCCATGTGCCAGCAGAGTCTCCTGAAAAAATACAGCCGTAAAATAGAATTAAAATATCTAGGGTTAAAAATCAGAGTACAAAGACACTAATAATTCAAATCACCCTTACAATCATCAATCTATAACAACTGCTTAATATTTACATCCGTATTCGAAGACAATAACCCTCGATCTATAGCAACTTGGCCAGATATACTACTTTCCCAACAATGACAGAATTTGATACAGATCTAACAAAAGTAAAGACAACCTACGTAGCACTAATAAGATACACTAATAAATCTTATAAACCTTACAAAAGGTATACGCTTAATATTTACATGTGCATTTGCTGTTAAAATTCACAAGCATATTTGAACGAGATAATCATCTTGTTATAACAACTCGACAAATATACTATTATCAACACGATGGAAAAATCTGAAATGGATAAAATCAACTTAAGTAACACCAATATGATAGAGTCTATGATTAGTAATCCTCCACAAGCACATAAGATAACGTCCAACCATGGCGTATATTAGACCCAGGAGATGATAATAGTTGCTTCAAATACACTCTTATTATGCGTTCCTATCAAATAACAGGTAGAAACACAAATATATATATGCAGCTTATACATTACAAAAACTAAAATTGTTAAAAAAAACAAATCAAAAATTTTCGCAGGTCTTTTTGGGAACAAACCAACAAAGATGACCACGCAGGAGTGGATGAATTGGTACGGAAGGCAACTTTAAGGATCTCACCAACCAAAAGATCGGAGGTCCCCAGTCAACTCAAGGGAGTGTAAATGCCGTCTGCGGGAGAGCAAAAAACAGAAAATGACAGGACCACAACCAGAATTTTTTTAGCCAAAAAAAAAAAAAAAAAACCCAACAAAGATTACAATCAAAAGAAGCTCTCAATTTGGCCACAAACATCATATTCATTTCCGACTATATAAAAGATAAATTAAAAATAAACCCACATAAAAATTCCAACTTTGGTGGCGTAAAACATGTTTATCAGTTAAGTCAACACAAAATTCAGCTAAAAGTTCAGAGAAAATCGGCTCAAAGCGAGGAAAAATTGGAGAAAAATATATCAAAGAGCCAAATTAAAAGCCTGAAGCTGAAAAATGAAAAATCGAATCTTATATGATTAAAAGCGTAATCTTGGAATAAATGAAACCTAATTCATGATCGAAAAACTCGGGTTGGGATTTAGGAAAACTCACCTCGTACCCTCGTAGGTTGGTCGGACACAGTTTCTACTTGTCGTCGTTCGTTCCAAAATATCAGAAAGAAGAGATCGGTTTTTTTTTTTTTTTTTTTTTTTTTTAGCTTCCGAAAAATAAAATTAAAAAAATCTGGCGGTCAATATGTTATATAACGCGTAGGATAAGAGGCGGCGTATGTTATATTTAATGCGAGGTTCGTGCTAAAATTAACGGCTCTGGGGTTTCAGACTGGCTTTTTACGTAAGCGCTGTCGCACTAGCCACTAACCCGGACGGCCCGAGGAATCTAGAAGAAACGACAAAAACTTTTTTATTTAAAAACCAACAAAAAAAAAAATAAAACAGAACTTTTTAAATTTTTATTTTTCAATAGACACCCCTAAACTTTAGCTCTTTTCCTACTTTTCCCCACATTTTCTGCTACCCCAGACTTTTTTTTTTTTTTTTTTTTCCAAATAACATTTTATATTAGTATATAGGAATTAGGAACCAACAACAAGAGTTTCCTGAGATATTTACTTTCTTTTTTGCCGAACTAATTTACTTTTTTTTTAAATTAGGATAGAAGATTTGAATTTTACAATTTATAATAAAATTATGTGGGAATATACCGTTAAATTATGCATGTAACTACAAATATTTTGTATTTGACTTATAAAAGATATTTATTTTAGATATTTTTAAGATTATATAATTTTGAATTTAGATTAAATTTAAATCTTTTTTGGATCAATACCAATTTTGATTCTTAAATTAACAAATATACCATTTGTAGGCTATGAATGTTGAGTGTAGCTGAAATCAAGTACTAAATTGATGAATTTGCCCTTTTATAACTTGAAAAACACAAGTTTTATGATTTTTATTTTATTTTTTCTGCAAAAAAAATAACGAAGTTACAAATTTATCTATAAACTGCAAAGGTTAAATTCATCAATTCAGGAATAAACTAAAAAGGTCTCTCTATCTCTTTTTCCTTAAAAAAAAAAAAAAATTAGAATCTTGTACGGTTTTAAAAACTTTTTTTTTTTTTTTTTGGCTAAAGAAAAACAGTTTAAACTATAGAGGATATTTTTGTGAAAAACATAATATGTCAAGTATGAAATAAGAACTAATCTTTATTTTTTTTTAATTTTGGATAAAGAACTAATCTATTTTAATTTGTCATTGATGTCTTTTTGGATAGAGACAAAAAGATTGTGTAGCCAAAAATTTATTATATCATCGGATGGCAGACCATATCTTAAAAAACAGTTATTTATTTTTTATATTATGTATTTTATTTTTTTGTTTGGAAAGTTATTTTACAGTTTGAAGTTCTGCATTTTAATGTCATTATATTATGTTAATACATAATTTTATAATTTTTTCTATCAATATTTAATTTTAATATAAAAATATTTAAAAATATCCTAAGAAATTCTAATTTAAATAGCTTCTAAAGGCATTATCAAACATGATCCTTAACATATATTTTCTTAACGCTATTCCCAAATAAATAAATGAAAGAAAAACAAAAATTAGACTAGATCTCTTAATTCTAACATATTGTCATTTCTCCATTCAGGTTCTAAAACTAATGATTTGATAAATTATGATCTTCATTTTATTTTTCACAATGAATTTCTTGCTTTAATTGTTAAGTAAGCTGTAATATGCTCATTAATTATCTATTTAACTTAGTCATTCGTCTTTTTTTTTTTTGTATTTTTTTAATTGAAAAGAACGGTAACACCTCCTCAAGAAACATGGTGAGAGGATCTCCATTATTTTTAAACAAAAATGAAAAAAAAAAAAAAGAAAAAAAAAAGAGGAAAACATAATGTATGCAAAAGAATATTTACAAACAAACCCAGATTTAATCGCAATTTCTAATAGTTTAAGTCATGATTGTTTCTCATCAACTTTTCCCCCTCCCCTTTTTGTCAGCAAGAGAAAGAATGGGAAAACTAATGATAGGGAACTCGATTATTTAAACAGAAAAAAAGATTTAAAAAAAATACAAATATTTAAGCCTTAATGCATCGACTACACCCTTAGAAATGGAATTGTATTATATGTTATTACCAACATAAATTAATTAGTGTAATATAGTTATTTAATATCTCATACACTATTACAAAATCTGGATTACATGACATATATTACACGATCGTTTTTTAAAAATCATCGTGAAAAATGAAGTGCCATGACCATTTTGAAGACCGTCATGGAATTTTCTTACTTTCCACGACGTACGGTAGATTCCATAATGATTTTTTAACAGATGTGGTAACTTTTCACGACTGTTAAAAACAATTGCGGAATCCTCTTTTTCTTATAGTGACAAGACTAGCCATCACTACACAGTTTTAGCCCAGCCCTAATTTGACAAATATTGCTAAACAATCTATTTTCAATATTATGGCATGTTTACTTATCCGTAATCGGAATGATTATGAATCGGAGTGGGTAGAATTCAGAGTGAACTGGATTCGGAGTTAGGATTTGGAGTCAGAATATGCTGTTTACTTGAGTTCCAGGAATCGGAGTCGGAATCATTGTCAATCACATTCATGCGTTTACTTAGAATAGGAATCAGAGTCGGTTGCTGTAAATTTACTTGTATACCCCTTTATTTATTGTGTTTTCAAAAATTAAAAAAATAATTAATTTTTATTTATTTATTATCATACTATTAATCAAAAGTAAAATAACCATTATGATATTAAGGCAATAAAATTAAATTGTGTAATTTTTTGTTTAAAAAAATTAAAAAGAGTAAAACAAAAAAAAGAATTAAAATAAGTAAAGTATAAAAAATATAAAAATAGAAACATAATAATATATTGTGATAAAAAAAATTTTCTTTATTTACTCTAATAACATTAATAGTACTTAGGATAGTTATATAATATTAAGTTAATAAAAATATATTATATTTGGTTAACAAAAATAATTAATATATGTTGTTATTATTTTTTAATATAATTTTTTGTAAATAAATTAAGGATAAAATGATAATTTAATGTTAATAGTGGAAATGAGAGTCATAGGGACATGGGATTGCCAATCTCATTCATCAATCCCAAATTGATATGGGATCCACCATTCTCACTCCTATTCCAGAAAAAAAAAAAAAAAAAAAAAGAGTAAGTAAATAAGGGATTGACACCCATTCTCCACTCTCATTTCATATTCCTGATAAGTAAACATGTCATTAGTGTAATCTAAGTATAATAAGGTCGCTAGAGCGACATTAAACATTTTGTCCGTTCCAAATATTGTGTTATATATGTTTGTACAGAAACAATCATATTATAAATGCAATAGCTATTTGCTGGGAATATATGTCTTCAAAATCAAGCCTCAGTACGTTCACGTATAAGCTCGTCAGAACTCTCAGAATAGTAATCGTACCTGAAAATGATCATAATCAATTGTGATCGATTTATGGAATAAATTAACTTAAAAAAAAAAAACAAAAAACAAAAAACAAAAACAAAGGTTATGTATTTAAAACTCGTGATCTATACATTTACATACTTAATTTTACGTGCAAGTTGGTACGCAGCAGTTGCAGCCATTCCAAGGTTGACACTGAGAAGGTTCCAATTTTTCTACAAATCCAAAATGTATAATGCTCTATGAGTAAATTAATCTACATTAGTACAAAACAATAGGTTTTTTTTTTTTTTTTTTTTGGGGAAAAAAATGATCAATTTAATAAATTCCACATGTTGGAAAAGGGGGGGGAAAAAAAAAAAAACCGGGATGATGACAGTGCCGTATCTTGCCCAAATAAGTCCAGAAACAATAATAGCTGGCCATACAAGAAGAATTACATTAATTAGTTTAAAATGGAAATATGAGAGAATTATAGTATTTCTCTTGTTATTATTTTTTTAATAAAGACAAAAAATTGAAAATGTCACAAAGGAGATCATCAATTGTTTTTCATGGATAATGTAAAAACTCACTTGTTTGTTGGGGATAAGATAATTTTTCAGGTGGCTTTGAGGAATCGAGGATATTTGCAATGACTATGCCCCATTTAAAAGTTGGTGCCCAGAAATGAACTGTAATATTAGTGAGAAAAAAAAAAATGTTAAGAAGAAACTGAAAATTTCAATAAATTGAACAGGAAAGAAATTAGAAAAATGTTTTAATCTCTAAGCAACTAAGCCTTGCCTTGTTAGCAAACATGATTTAGAATTTTTTTTTTAATGCCTATAATCTAAGACACAAACATCCAAATAGCAAAACTCAAACAGTAAACACAACCAAAACATTCTATTCATCTTCTTTATCCCTCCGTTGTCATCGGTGTTGGTAATGGTAAACGAGGTCAACACTGGTGATCTCACACTAGGCCGGCTTGCCTCATGCGCGAGGCAAGCCGGCCAAGTGTAGGAGGAAATCTCCCGATAACCGTGGTATCCCTTGTTGGCACAAGGCTTATGCTAAATATGTAGGAGGAAATCTCCCCTAGTTGGTCTGAGTCTCGTACCGTGCCTATGTGATGGAAATCGCCTATTTGAAATATGTGCCTTATGAAGAAACTTTCTTGTAGATGAAAAAGATTGTTTTTTTCTTAATTGTTCTATAATTTAATCACGTAGACGAGTTCATAATGATTTCCAATATTTAAATAACAAGTAGATATTGATGATGGCCGTATATCTAGATTATTTTTGGGGTGAGCTTGATAGGCCCAAATAAGCCTACACAATTACTAAGCAAATTGTTAAAATCATTAGTTATCTTAATACGTTGAAATCAACATCTACAGGAAAAATTTTGGGAAAAAAATACTCCAAGATTGATGCAGGAAAATAATACATGATATAATCGCAATAATTAATATAGAATGTTGACTTTTTGACAAATATCTCAATATTTCTATAGTTAATCAACTGGTCACCAAATTTCAAAGCAGTATTTCATCAAACTATTTCTTTTTAAGTACGACTGATGGAAAGATGAAATAATCCATGCTAACAAAAATAATTGTTTGGAGATTATATGGCTCTATAAATCTTTTTCGTGTAAACTGTATATTTGTAGAGCTTCAAAAAAAAAAAAAAAAAGAAAGAAAGACTCTAAAAACAAAATTAAAAAAAAAAAAAAAAACCTTGAGGAAAAAAGTAAAGAAATATACCAGCGATTAAGATTATTGCAGAGAGAAATGAAGAAGTAAACTAACTAGTTTTAGGCCCTGCTGGATGGTTCCAGAGCGCCTGAATCTTAGTGGCTGCCATCTTCAGATTTATCTCTCTTCTTATTTTCTCTACCGTTGACAAACAAAAATGGAATAATTAGTAATAAATTGAGAAAAACTGATCCGATTAATTTGGTGTTGTCTGTATGTATAACAACTCTCTCTCTCTCTCTCTCTCTCTCTTAATTACTTACCAAAAAAACTCTCTCTCTCTCTCTCTCTCTCTCTATATACGTGTGTATATATATATATATACAAATATGTTACAGTCAATATGTTAGTCATTGCTTACTCATTGCTTAGTTTGCGACGGCTAAGGAAAAGGAGGGAAATAAAAAAAAAAAATCTTGATTGACTGTTGACTTTTGACACAATTGGTTAAGGCATCATGGAGATATATATTAAACCGGATTTCTTTAATCTCTAATTATTAAGTAAATGGTAAATGGTACTGTTTACATATAATGTCTATCTGTAAGTTAGGTGAGGGTGGATATATACATATTATAGTACAAATATAGGCATTGGTTAAAGTCATCTCGATATATCCAAACTTGTTTAGAATGATAAATTATTTAATTTTTATGATTATTTTTATCTATGTTCTTAAATTTTGGGATCATTTTTTTATTTTTTTTTTCTGAATTTTAAAAACTATCATTTTAGTTTTTGAATTTTGAATTTGTCTCACTAATTAACCTCTCTTTTTTTTTTTAATGAGAAATTTCGTTAAACTCGCTAAGGATATACAAAAACAGCAAATAAATTAAGTGAAAATGATAATCGTGAATATCTTTCTTGAGCTACAATCATGTGCAAGTCGTATGCGGAAAAAAAAAAAAAAAAAAAAAAAAGGGGTTCAAATTTTAACGGATTGAAGCAAAAAAAAAAAAAAAAAAAAGAAACTTATATACAAGTTCATGAGGTGGATTGCAAAGAAAAAAGTCTAGAAACTATTACAGATTTGAAAAGTTCAGGGGAGTCCATATAAAAAAAGCCAATAATAAATGACACAACTGCTTCTCGTCAACTTTTTTTTTTTTTTTTTTTTGGTTCCTTTTATTAGCAAGAAGAGAAAGAATGGAATAACTATTGACAGAGAACTCTAGCATATCCCAACAATATTGATACACTAAAACTCTAAAATCCCCTGCTGAATTATTCAAATAAAAAAGAAAAAAAAAATTTGCAAAGAGGTCTACTTTTATCTTCTCATTGTTTTCCAAAATGCATCAATGCAAGAAAATGCGAATCCTTTCTTATAAGCTTCTTTTGAGGTGATAAAGGACTCTACAATCACCTCTTTTTTTTTTTAATTTATTTTTTGACAAGTACAATCACCTTATCGTTGAACTCATTTTGTTGACAATGTTCCACCGAACATTTTGTTGAGATATTTGGGATTTCATTCTAAAAGGTTAACCTATTAAGAGGAGTAACCCAAGCCTAAAAACCCAAGTCCTTTTAGGCCCATTCACAATTTCATGTCTAGCCAATATGATATTTTTTATTCGCACATACTTAATACATTTTTTTGTAAGTACTCAAATTTTTAAGTTAGGATTTACGTTGAGATTTTTGTTAATTCCTTAGATCATTTAAGATTCAAATATAAATTAAGTTTTCAATACTTGCACATGTGATTAATCAGCATATAGTTCATATAATTTAGCTTCCATTTGGTTCACCGGTTGGAGATGAAATTTTTAAGTGATTAATCAGCATATAGTTCATATAATTTAGCTTCCATTTGGTTCACCGGTTGGAGATGAAATTTTTAAGTTTGAGTTAATTGACTTTTCAAAAACTAGTTATAAATTTTGTTAATTTTTTAGAAAAAGATAAAAACTGATATGAAAAACAACAGTTTAGTTGGAATTAAACTTAAATGTCAAACAAAGCCCTAGTATCTAATTCTATGACAAGAGTAATTAAATAGCCAAATAATATAGTCTAATAATTAAGCCAAGCCCCAATCCAATAAATATTTTTATACAATCATATTATTTCAATATAATTCTTTTTTTCTTTGAAAAAGCATTATGTCAATGCAATCAAACCAAAAGCCAAGATGTGCCAAGATAGCGACATTCAATAGCTGTTTCTTGTGAATGTCTTCAAATCAAGCTTCACTGTTCACGTAGAAGCTCATCAGAACTCTTATTAGCAGAGAAATCGTGCCTGAAAAAATATTGGTCATAATTTATAGCGATATACTTATGAAACAAATTAACCTATAAAAAATTATAAATTTAACCTAAAAAAATAGTTTGAAACAAAAATTTGTAAATTCGTGATTATCTACGAGTTTAATCATCGATGAGCTTAAATATACATACCGAATTTTACGTGCAAGTTGGTACCCAGCAGTTGCAGCCATTCCAATGCTGACGCTAAGAAGGGTCCAGTTCTTCTACAGTACCAACATAAATAATATTCTATGAGCAAATTAATCAAAAAATGAAAAGAAATATATATACTTTTTTTTAAAGGCAGAGACTGTGATAGAGTCTCTCCCAAATGACTCTATCGGTAGAGTCAGTTTTTTAACCGTTAGATTTAAATCGAACGGTTGATATATCATGAGTGTACCATATTATCATACACCTTACCTCATTTAAATTTTTCCACCCAAAATCTTCTCCGTCGCCGGTGACCTTTCCGCCACTAGCGACGGACGCCGGCGACCCACCCCGACACCGGCGACTCACCCCCAACTCCGGCGACCCACCCCCGGCCCCCCACCACCGGTCGCCGGCCCTTTCTCTCTCTTCCCCTTTCTCTCTCTTCTCCTCTCTCTTGCTGCCCCCCACCCCCGGCCCCCTCGACCACCGGCCCCGGCCTCCGGCCGCCGGTGACCCCACCCCTCTCTCTCTCTTCCCCTTTCTCTCTCTTCTCTTTTCTCTCTCTCTCTCTTCTCCCGCGGCCCCCCACCCAGCCCCTGCCCCAACCCTGGCCGCCCCAGCCCCGGCAACCCCCCAGCTTGCCCCAGCCCCCCCAGCGAAAGGGGGAGAGAGAGGGGAAGAGAGAGAGAAGAGAAGAGAGAGAGGGGGGGCGGGGGGCGACCGAGGCTGGGTGGGGGGCCGGGGGTGGGGGCCGCGGGAGAAGAGAGAGAAAGGGGAAGAGAGAGAGAGAGAGAAGAGAAGAGAGAGAAAGGGGAAGAGAGAGAGAGAGGGGTGGGGTCGCCGATGGCCGGGGCTGGGTGGGGGGCGGCCGGCGGCCGGGGCCGGTGGTGGGGGGGGGCCGAGGGTGGGGGGCACCAGGAGAGAGGAGAAGAGAGAGAAAGGGGAAGAGAGAGAAAGGAGAAGAGAGAGAAAGGGCCGACGGCCTGTGGTGGGGGGCCGGGGGTGGGTCGCCGGAGTTGGGGGTGAGTCGCCGGCGTCAGGGTGGGTCGCCGGCGTCCGTCGCCAGCGGCGGAAAGGTCGCCGGCGACGGAGAAGATTTTGGGTGGAAAAGTTTAAATGAGGTAAGGTGTATGATAATATGGTACACTCATGATATATCAACCATTCGATTTAAATCTAACGGTTAAAAAACTGACTCTACTGATAGAGTCATTTGGGAGAGACTCTACCACAATCTCTCCCTTTTTTAAATATAGAAACTAAACAGATAAATTTAACCGGTGTGATGACTGTGCTGTATTTTGTCCAAACAAGTCCAGAACCAGCAATAGCTGGCATACAAGAAGAATTACATTAATGAGTAAAATGAGAGAAAAAAATTCAGTTAATTAATTACTATTAATAGTAATAAAACATGAAAATGTCACGGTATATAATTAAAATTATAATGGATAAAATAAAAACTAACCAGCTTGTTGGGGATAAGACAGTTCTTCAGGTGGCTTTGAGGAGTCGAGGATATTTGCAATGGTTATGCCCCATTTAAAAGTTGGTGCCCAGAAGTGAACTATAATATGTAAGTTCGAAAAAATTAGGAAGAAACAGGTAAAATTCAATACATACATACATACATACATATATGTATATATATAATTCAGCCTTCTATTTTCATGTTTTAGTAAAATTTTCCCATTAATTTCATCCATTGAACATGAAAGAAATTAGGAAAATATTTTAAATCCGTGGAGTACTTGAAGCACCTTGATTTAGGGTTTTTCAAATGCTTGTAATATTAAACACACACACACAACCTCAAATCGTAAACACAACCAAAAATTGTCTTCCATATCTTCTTTACAATCCATGACGGCGCGTGGTCAACACTAGCGACCTCGCACTAGGCCGGCATGCATGTCTCTTGCTAATTCTAGCACAAGGCGCGCAGTTTTTCTAGTCACCGGCATGTCTCATTGGCCGTGAGTCTTATGCTAAGCCTACATGAGGGATCTCCCCATCAATTGTGAAAGCCTGACATAATTGTATCTTATTGATGACTAATGATATTGTTTTTTAAGTATTGGTTATAATTCCATTGCATAGACAAATTCACAATTATACTCTTTGACTGACTTCGAAAAACGAACAAACACAATTTTTTGTTGCAAAGACAGATTTTGGAAATCTTATTTAGTTTCAATTGATTTTATTTGTAATATCAATTGTACTGATATAGCTTATCAATTTCGATTTTCTGCCTATGGAAAGTGTGAATTTTAAAGCCGAAATTGAAACCTAAAACATGATTTGTAGTACATCTAGTCCAAGATAGAAAAAAACTAACTTTAGAATAATATACTACATGATCGATGAAGGAAAATTATATATATGCATGTTACTATTACGATCAATCCGATTTTTGAGAAAAGTACCTTGTAATATTTCCAACATTCTTGACAAATACCGAGTATAGTTTAGCATATAATATCGTGAACATCAACTAAGGAATATAGGAAAATTTACTTATTTGGATCATGACATAAAATTTCAATATCAATCAACAAAAAAAAAAAAAAAAACATAAAAAGAAGACTAATTAAGATTCATTTTAAAACAGAAATTAAGAAGAAAAGTAACTTGTTTTAGGCCCTGCCGGATGGTTCAAAAACGCCTGAATCTTAGTAGCTGCCATCTTGAATATTGATCTGATCTCTCTTCTTGTTGTCTCTGCCGTTGACAAAGACAATGGAATTATAAGTACTATACATACAACATAGCCAAAAAAATAAAAAATAAAAACTTACGAGAATAATTTGGTGCAGTCTATATGTACATATGAGTAACATCTCGGTATTTTATATTGTCAACTAGTTACTTAACCGGCGCGTTTTTTTTTTTTTTTAAATGTTTGTTTGACTGTTGAATTTAGAGACTTCCCCACAACACCATCCCCCCCCCCCCCCCCCCCCCCCGTTGTTTGATCCTGTTGAATACACACACACACATACACACATATATACAATGTTTTTTTTTTGGGCTAATTATAGACACATAAATAGTTGGTTAATGCATCATGGATGATGTATTAAGCTGGATTATTCTTTAATCGTTGACTAAGAAATGGTGTTTATATGATATGGTTCTATGATCAGTTAGGTAATAGTAAATCCTTGTTTTTTTTTTTTTTATTAGATGAAAATTAAGGAAAAAGCAATTATAGCATCGAAGAAACTTATTGGAACATCTCATGGCGTACCTTCTTAGAAACTCATCCTATCTAGTACTCTTCCAATCCAATCTATAAAACAAAACAAAACAAAATAAAATAAAATAATTGCGAGCTAGGAAATTCATAGAGTGGCGCAACTATCCCTAAGTCAAAGTAAACAACTATTTATTTATTTACTTTTTTTTTTTTGAGGTAGTAAACAACTAATTAAACAATAAGAATGCACTAAAAAATGGATCTACTAAATTTCCTTAAGGGATAAGGGAAGCAACTTGTTAATTATATATTTTACATACACATATTATATATATATATATGTATATATACACATATAAATAAAACCTTTCTCAGTAAAACACAATTGAAAAAAATCGAGAAAGGGGGGGGGGGGGGGGGGGGGGGGTTGTGGGGGTGGTGGGGAAGTGCAGCCAATTCACCTGATACGAATCACTCTGAGTGCAAATGCAAAGATGGGAGTGAGATCTCCATTCAATTTTGATGTCCAGAATGATTTCTTACTATCTCTAAAGGATAGGTACTATAATTATATGGTTTAATTGGAGCATATCAGGATTTTTAACTAATCATAATTATGTACGACTTTTATAGCTTAGCATATTAGGCAGAACTTTTTAAACATTTTTTTTTATTCCTACTGAAATCAAGAGATCTATATATATACTCGTCTGTCTAGTAGTAGTACATGTGCTGATTGGAGTTTTCATTTAAATTTTTTTTTTTTAACTTTCTGTTATTTATCATGACTGTGTCACTTTTAATTGTCATTTATAAAATAGATAAATAAATAGTTTTTAAACATATTTTAAAAAATGGCCGAACTTATTTTTGTTTCGGAAAATGGTCGGTGGTACCATAGTCAATCAATAAAAAATACATTGACATATCACTCATGGACCATGTCACTTATAATTATTAACTATTAAAAAATGATCATTTTCTTAATTTTTTAAAATTGCGGACATTTATTAAAAAATTGTTTAAAAAAAGGTAATTTACTCATATATCTCGTTATTTTTTTGGCCGAGACATTTCATTACCTTAAGCCTAAACACAACCTAGATGATGATTAATTATGGACAAGGATGAAATTTGAATTTGGGATCTCATTGGGATGTTGGGATTGCCAACTAACCTAAACCTATGACCACATATGTCTATTATCTTTTTTACTAATAGGACTGAAAAAAAAAAAAAAAAAAAAAAGAACATGAGTAGGGTACTACTAATCATCGCATTAATGGCATATGTTGTTTTATGTTAATGCTCTATTAGAAATTGTGACAAATCTTAAAGAATGAGGTTATGAAGAGCATGCATGGAGTGGAGATGATGTCTCCGCTATAAAAATAAAATAAAATAAAAAAGGAAAAGAAAATCCTGCCAATGTTTCTGTTATATATAGTATATGTCTAATAAAATGAAAAATACACTACCATTTTTTTTTTCAATTTTTATGATAATTAAATACACTACAAAATTTACGTGATAGGTGATGTTTTCAGATAACTTTTTAATTTCATAAACGAGCCAAATCAATATAGATCATATTTCATAAAGAATCCCAATATCAAATTATTCTCAAACGTATGCGTTATAGAATTAGAGTATCTAAGACATATCATCTGCTTAATTTGTAATATATAGAATATAATGAATTAATTTGATATCGGAAGTTGATCCTTAAACTAGCTATACAGTTCAAAAGATTGAAACTAGATCTGTCATTTATTATATCAAACGACAACAAAAATGGTCAAAATATGAAACAAAGCAGAAATTAAAACAAAAACTAGATCACACGTCACTTGCAAAAACGCATAAAGCATATGTTAAGATAATTATGTCGTAGCTGATCATCAATGTCCGAGCACAACGACATGTTCGTGGTCCTGATCCTCGTTGGATTCTAACAGGTCATCGTTGTTGGCTAGGGTTTCTGGTGGAGGGGTGACCTTGCCTGGCGACGTGAGAGACACCTTAACTCCGTTCTCAATCTTGTAAGTGTCGTCGACGTCCTCATTCAAGTCATCGTCGTCGTCGTCATCATTGTCTTGGCATTGATCGCCTTTTTCAGTGTCCACACCACCCTTACACCCGTGGTCAATGGTGTCGCTCACTACATGAATCTCCGGGACATCCACCGAGTACTCGTCATCCTCCTCCTCCGCGGAGGCTGAGATGAACAACATCAAGATGACAGAAAGTGTTACTAGGCAGCAGAACATAACTTTTCCTCTAGACACTGCCATTATTGTGTTACAATAATAATGAGAGTTGTTTTTTGTGTTATGAAGTATATTAAAGTGTAAACGAAAGTTTATGGAGGAGTTTGGGTTTTAAAGATGCTATTTACTATTTTTAGGATTTGAGGAACAAGGAGTCTGTTTGAGTTGAGCTAGTCTTAAGGCTTTAAAGACTACTTTTTCAGGGCACGGTAAGAAATACTGCATTTTATTTTATATTTCTTGTTTCCTATTTGCTGAAAATAAGGTGTGTTGTATGGTTCATATGTTGTCTTTGCCTTTTGTCCTTCAAATTAGTTTGATAGTAAGTAGTTGAGATTTTTAAGGAATAAAATTATTTCTATAACTATATGTATTTTATAAACGTGACGTGTCATAAATTAATTGGATTGACAAAGAATAATAATGAGTACTCTTCATGCGTCAAAAAAAAAAAAAATTCGGTTGGGACACGGCACATGGACTTGTGGTGTAAGACCTAGCACGAGTTGTGGATCCTATACTTCTCTAATTAAACTTGTCTTTCTATTTTCTGGCTTATAACCAATTCTTTATTATTATTGTTTTTACATAATTATCAATTATATATAAACCGTGATTGCAAGTATAGTCTAGTATTAATTTTATACTGACTCTATCATAGAGCATAAAGTTTGAACCTCTTAATCTCAAAAGTTCGGGGGAAAAAAGAGAAAAGAAAAGAAAACCAACCAACTATATATAGACCAATTTTGGTGGCAATTTCTGGACCTAGTAATCTGGTTAATTGCGGTGAAAAGTAGACAAAGCTGGCTTCTAAAGTAGTCAACTTATTCTCTTTAACACTGCTTCTTTATTTGAAGTATTTACTACGTAGGTTAATATATGTAAATTAGTTTCTTTTATTTACTAATTAGGTTAATATCCAGCATTAATTTGTTTTACAGAGAACAAATTTTAATGTTATAGTAGAAATTGCAAGAGGTCACATAAATAGGTAGATCACTTGGTTGTTTTATGGGCAGAACAGAAAACAAATGGACAATATTTGGCTGCTAAGAACACAGGTTACCAGAAGACCTTTAATTTGGATCAACATGCATTCAAATCATGTAGATTAGGATAGTCTGAATGAGATTACAACTTCGACACATGTAATAGCATCTTGCGAAATGTTAATCACGGCTTCTCATGGTACAATATGACAGAAGCTGCTAACATACTTGGCGATGAGTGGATGGGAAGATCAACCGGGCTGTTTATGAGCCTTTCTGGAGGACATAGAAGTCTGAGTACCTTTTGTGCAGCAACAATTTGTTCTTCTCTGCGGCCATCGTTGTGTAGTAACTCCCTGCAGTAGTTGTAACAGTCGGGTCGTGATATTTGGCATCTTTGTAAAGCATGTGTTTCATAAAGCAATCAAAAGTGATGACAAACTGCATATGCTGCTTTAATTCAACGTTCACAAACATTTTCCAGAGTATACAATCCAGAATCAATCTACCAAGACAAAAGGATTCAGAAAAAGAATGATCTTACGTTAGTAATGCAGCTAGCTTCGAGTGTGTGCATGCTTGAAAGAGAGCTTCAGGAATGATGGCCGAATTCAGAAGAATGTTGGGAAGGGAGATGTAAGGTATCTTTGCCTTGTACCGAATGAACCATTCAGTTAAGAAATGGGCTCGATAAGCAACAACGCATGGCAACCGTGCAAGCTGCATCTCTAGAGCAACCGTGCCAGAAGTACATAATACAACCTTACTTGCCTGCAAGTGTTGGGTTCTTTTCAATTCAAGTGACATGTTTGAGCAAAACTGGCATGTATATACAAGATAAATGGAAACGTATTTACAGAATTTGGGAGCTTGGTTTCTGTTGAATCCCAATGTATAAATCCTAACGGCATCACCAGCTCCCAGGGCAAGTTTTCAAACAATCTCACGTATACAGAAGTTTGAAATAACCATCAATAGGGTAAAGATTCAAACTATCTTTTTTTCTCTTACACTTAACGCATCATATTTTAGGTGCAGGGAGCCTCCTGGAATCAATATAGCAGGCACGGGCCACTTACAGACAACTCCGTCAATGTACTTTTCAACATGCTGATTAGGAGCAACATGAATGACAGTTACCAACTCAGGAATGGACTCTTGCAACAGTAGCATAGTGTTTGCAAAGATGGTAAGCATTCTGTTGACCTCTTGTAATCTGCTCCCAGGAAGCAAGGAAAGAACCGTAGCTCCTTTCAAAAACAAAAGAAGCAATTAAAATGATATTTTTATATCATTAAGAAAATACACAAATCCACCTCTGTCCAAAGAGTTTATAGAGAGAGAATAAAGGAATAGAACTTTAGGAGTTTATATAGCTCCATTACCGCGCTTCAATTCTCAAAATTACCAATACTAGAAGGATGTTATGTGCGTTAAACCACTCATCACATACCAGTAAGTACAGGGGTTGGAGAATTTATGTTTTACCTGCAGCTATAGAATATTTCTCTTTGAAATCTTCGGAGTTCCCTTCTATCTTCCATTCACATTTGGACGAGCTCTTTCCCTAACACAATATCCCCCAACGCATTAGTAGCAACTCAGTCAGAATCTATCTACTAAGTCAGAATTCAAATAGCAAGGGACTTTTAAATCGAAATATCGAATTAAATTATTTTTGGCATTTTTCCTCCGTAAAAATGACTGTTTCAAGTATAGAAATTAAAATAGATATCTGACAAATCTAGTGGTATGGTGTCCAAAAAGGAGCTATGGCTATCAATTACATTCGACCAAAAAACAGAACAAGATGTCCTACTGAATTTAGTACTGAAACATCCTCCAGAATCGGGTGGCCCACAAAGGTTGCAGCCAATCCATTTGCTCTGCATACTTCTTCCTCATTTGGCAGTATACACAAGATATGATCAACGAATTTGGCAAGACCTTTGAGTCTTGCTTCACCCCCTTTCCATGCCCAGAAAGATGGTGCTACGTAATGGAAATGCACCGGAACATCCACTCTTTGCTGATTGTATCTAGCTGCAAAATGCATTTCCTTAATTTCCTACACCTTACTTATAACTTTAGCAACACCCAAAAACATTTTTATTTTAACTCCAAAAGGGGAAGTGCATTTTTACCTCGCAACTGCTTCAATAATCTGAAAGAAAAACCTTTAGAATCCACTGTTACAACAACGTGAGGTTGAAACAGAAGAGCAGCCTCTGTTGTCTCCTTTAACTTCACCTGAAATTTTAAAATTCTAGCATTAATTACCAGGCCAAAGAAAGACACAAGGACGCACCGAAAATTTCCTCTCAAATCCAAAGGTATACAAAGCGGAGAATGTTATAAACTGTTTGCTGGTCTTATATTAAATACAATCTTGTGTTTCTCACCACTCACTCTGATCTTAGTTAAATGCGGCAACAACTCCCATATCCCCATCACAGAAATATCCTCTATAGGAAACAGAGAATTCAACCCTTGTTTGGACATCATGGACCTGAACGGATATCGACACGTTGCGTTATGAAAATAACTTAGCAATATAAGATTCGAGGTAAATGATCTCCAAAAAATTTCCCACTTCAAGCATAAGAAACTTAAGTAACGCTGGTACTACTCAGTACTCGCTATCGGATCACTAAAATGATTATGCAATCGGCGTAAAGAAAAATCGACGGGAAAAAAAACTAAAAAAAAAAAAAAAAGAAAATTGTGAAATGAAGCCAATGCCAAGGAGAAAACTGCTTACCCTCCAACACCGAAAAAACGGATGGGCAGAGGAGAGAGCTTTTTAAGAGATGACATGAGCCGAGAACCGATGGAATCCCCGGAAACCTCTCCAGAAACTATAAAGATCCTGAGTTCTCCATCTTTAGTAGCCTTTTCTATCACGCTTCTACTCGAATCCGATAAATGTCTTCTCACTAGCCTTGAAAAGCCGAAAAAATTTTCGCATTTCACATTCCACATTGTTCTAAACAACATTTTCACTATCACCCTAGACATAATCAGCACAAGAGAAATTAGTATATCAACCTATGCCTCATTTGAATAGAAAACTCAAAAAAATTAAACAAGTGACCAAAAATGAACCAAGTTAACTAAAAAAAAATAGAAAAAATCAGTAGGCCTATTTCTAACTATGGAGAATTTCGGGATTTTAGGGATTTTTTTTCCCTTTTTTTTTCATCAGAAAGAATGAGCAAAGAGATTTGATCACACTTAGAATTGAAATCAAGAAGGAAACACCAAATTCAATTAGGCAAAATCAGATTAAGGCCATTCAAGAGAGAAACCATACCTCAAAATTTCTACTTTGCTCCAAAAAGTATCGCTGCAGAAATTGGCTTTGTACGAAGCAAGTACAGAAGTGTGCTTCCGTTGGAGAGAGAAGAAAGGGAAAAGAAGAAAAGAACAAGAGTAAAAATGAGAGAGAGAGAGAGGAGGGAAAACGGCAAACGAAAAAGAATGGTACATGTTTGGGTACATTAGCAAATTTTAGAAGTTTCGAGGGACAAAAGAAAATTTTAAAAAGGCTGAATTGCACTGAAAATTGACACGTGATTAGCACAATAATCATTAATTAATATTTCGTTTGACATTTAAGTTTAACTCAAACTAAATTATATTTTTTTATTTTAATTTTTATCTTTTTCTAAAAAGTCAATAAATTTATAATTAATTTTTGAAAATTTAATCAATTTTAACTTAAAAATTTTATCTTTAACTGACGAATCAAACACACGCTAAGAGTGTGAAAACTCTTTTTTATTCAATGTCAATCAAATTTCAAATTTAAACAACTAATTCATAATTTTTTTTTGATAAAATTTAATTAAAGATCTTTAACTTCAATAAATATATATATATATATATATAAACTCCCTAAAATGATGAGAGTAAATAGATGAAATGTTTGAGTAATCAAAATAAACTATTTTATAGAAACTTAACTATGGTGTATGTGAGAAAGAAAAATATGTTTAAATACAAGTGCAAAAACAAAACATAAAAATAAAAATAAAAATAGTAATAGTAAGACAATTTGGAAAAAAAAAAAAGTTAGTTAAATAAATTACAATTGATAAGATAAAATTTCAAAGCACGTAAGAAAATTTTCAAGTGAGGATATAGTCAAAAGAAATTTTTTTTAATTTTTTATATATATATTTTTTAAAAAATTATCTAAATAATCATATTTTTTTTCATCTATTAATTAATATAATATAAATTCTTTATTTTTGATTAATATAATATAAATTTTAATTAAATTTTATATTATATTAATTTAATATTAATTTTTTATATTATATTGATATAATGCCGCGAGGGATTTATATTAGAAACCCACTTAAAAAGTATTGGACTCTTTTGTTGGGCTTGGACAAAGATTGTCTGTTATGTTGGGCTCCCATTTTACCCTCATGTGTTAACGAATAGGATCATTTACATATATGGTAAAATTAGGACCCTTGTTTTAAAAAATATTTAAAAATAAACTTATTCTTAAGAATAAACAAAATAGGAAACTGCTTTTTTTTTTTTTTGGAACTAAAATACCCATATCAGAATCCCCCAATAAAACGGGGTAATTAATTTTTGAAATTTAAAATTAAAAAAAATCAAAAAACGAAAAACTAACTCCTAAATTAATGTTTCCCTGAATCTTCCATGCTAAGAAAAAACCGATAGTTTCATCCGCTCTCACAAAATCATCACTCTCCTTCTCACAAAAAACAAAAAAAAAAAACCGGATCGGCTACCCTCCTTTCACTCTCCTTCTGATTCTTCCAACCGATTGAGATGAAGAAATCCACGAAGAGAACACCAGAAAAGCAATGGAAAGACACCAGAAAAGCGATGGCATCTCCCTCACCAAACGGTCACCTCGATTGTTGTCGGTTCCAAAGGAAACCATGGAGGCTGGAAAAAAATTGCTTCCAACGTTGATCAACAAGTACCTGAGTACGAATTTGGTTAGGAAATAATTTAGATTTGAGTTTGATTTGTTATGTTTGAACTCCTTAGTGTTTTTTTTTTTTTTTTGTGAGAACTTATTCGGTTTTTGATTGCTTATTTGTTTTCTTTTTGCCGAAATGATCAGTATCATAATGACGATTTTATTATTTTGATTTTATTAACTTGTGCTATTTGTTTTCTTCTTGCTTAAATTCGTCATTGTCATAATAATTGAATCATTACTGGTTTTTAAAACTTTCTGTTTTTGAGTTTGTTTATGGGTTTCTTATAGGTTTTACTTACTAAAATTCGACGTTGTTGTAGTGACTGTATGTCTAAGTTGGTCAATGTTATAATGACATTTTCATCAATATGATTTTGGGGCTTTTTTTCAATTCATATGGTATTTAGTTTGCTTGTTGGATGTCAGTAACTAAAATTGGTTATTTTTATAATGAGAGTATCATTATTGTAATTTTAAGGCCGAATAATTATTATGATTTATTTATGATTAATTTCAGTGGCTGTAGTTATTTTATTGACCTTGGCATTATATTTATTAAAATGAATATAAAACAATGGCCAAGATTCGATCGAGTCATAATCATAGAAAGCAACACCGACCTCAAACAAGAATAAGAATGTGGTAAACAAACTGATGAAGAAGGGCAAATCAAATTAGACCAAAACTTTGTGTAATATGGTGAACTCTGATTCAGTTAATTATACTCTGTACGTGTTATAGAGAAGCTAGCATCCCAAAAAAAAAAATTAAAAAAAAAAATAACGACCACCAACGTGAAATAAGGAATCGGAGAACGTTTATTTTTATTTTATTTTTGTATGTTTGTTTGTTTTTTTTTTTTTAAGAAGGAAACAACAAAAAACAAAAAATTTTATTCTATTTTATTATATTTTTATAAAAATACGGTTACAACACAAGAGATATTTTATTTCATTTTCTATTAATATATATTTTTTAAAAAGTAATGGAAGGGCAAATAAGGAACTAAAAAAATGTGAAATTCAAAATTCGCTCAAATTTACAAATAAATTTAAAAGTGTTTATTTTTTAAAATCGGTGTCTAAAAATGCCTCTTTTGTATAAATTATTCTAATTAATAACCCTTTCGAAATCTAGTAATTTTAAGAAAAGAAGTAAACAATACTTTTCCAAAAAAAAATAAAATAAATAACAGATTTTTAAAATATTTAAAATAAATAACAGTAAATAAATAATTTAATAAATAAATAATTTGTTTACATCTTGTAAATACATTATTTATTTAGTAAAATTTTCATTTAGCTGATAAATTTGATGGTTACTTTAAATATTGCAAAATCTTATTATTTCTTTGAATTATTTTTGATAAGAATACAATGTACTACAATTTGATATGAATTTTCATCTTAAAGTTAGACGATTGAATTATATCTCTTTAAAAGTGATAATCCTTTAAATCATCCCGATTGCTTAGGATTATCTGAAAACCAGAACTAAGTGTGTGTCAAACACACAATTTTGAGTGCAAAAATACAATTTAAATTAATTAAAATTAAATTTTTTTTACTTGTTTGAAATCTGCACTATACGGGCTTGTTTGGAGAACAAGTTCAATTCAAACTAAACTGTACTTTTTCATTTCAATTTTTATCTTTTTTTGAAAAGTCAACAAAATTTATAACTACTTTTTAAAAAATTAATACTATTTAAACTTAAAAATTTCAACTCGACTCAAACTCAACTCATTCACCAAACATCCCCTACTTGTTTTTTCTGTCACATCATTTCATTTTAAATTTTTAATTCAAATTGAATTTTTTTCAATTCAAAACAGTATGTCAAAAGGACAACGAGTTGTACTCGGCAAGGTGATCAATGGCCCATGGTAGGTAGAACATTAACTTGGCACAAAATGATCCAAACAGCATGGTAGTGAACTAATTTAGAAACATTAAAAGAAAATCAAGGGAGTTATGAAGAAAAAAGATGTCGTTAGCTAACCACATGACTTACATCAGTTTTAACAGACATTCAATGGCGGAAATCCCTAAGAAGTTGTGTGTGTGTGTGTTTTTTTTTTTTTAAATAAAATAAAAGTTGGCTGAAATCAAATCACGTGATGAATAAAAGCATATCTTTTTTTTTTTTTTTTTCCGAGAGAAATAAAAGCATATCTATTAACTTATCAAATTGTGGACACTAATTAATAAATATACACCATATATAGTTACATGACACATATAACTAAGAAATAAATGTCATTTTTCTTAATTTGTGTTTTTCACTAAAATCAAGTGTGCTACTATTGTTACATTATGTTTATAACCACAAGATAAGTCTCATTTTTAGGTATATAGTTTTCTGACAAACAAAAATAATTAAATTTAATTCCGACAATCTAGCGACATGATCGCTATTTCAAACTACTTATGGTACGTTCCATCTTCTTTGACGGTGGTGTTACTTCGAGTAACTTTCAAATTAATATCAAGATTGCAATTTACATCCAATCATTGTTTCTTTCAGTTTTGAGTCCATGTCCAATTGAGCACTTGACTCTTATTCATCCTTTACTTATTTATCTACTAAAACTAATATATGTTTACTAAAACTAATATATGTTTTCTCTTCACTCTCAAACTATTCGTCTGACTTAAGTATTGAAGTGTCTTCTGCAAGTCAACCACAGCATCCCTGTGGCGAGGAATAGCTAAGAGCGTCAGACTCAATAGAATGATATCGGAGAAGATGGAACGACGATGAATCGAAAAATCCACTCTAATATGCATTGATGACTTCATTTCGTTAATAACAAATGGACAAAGGGTTTATATTTGGTTTTTTGTTTTCTGGGTATTGAAATAACGGCCTTTTGGTCTGCTTAAAAACTTCTTTATCTTTACATTTTATGGGAGCTCCAAAAGAAAAGGAAGGAAAAGAGCCTAATACGTACGAGAGAACACAAATTAGCAACATGGAATGCTAGAAGTAATTGAATGAGCTGCAAAAAAAAATATGGGACAACATATCTCACCTCTTCTTCACTGTCTTTATAATTCTTTTTAAGAATTCGTCTGCAAAAATGATCATATATATGTATACTAAATATACAACAATTAAAGCTTTATTTTTAGAGGCAAAATTCCCATACGATCATAAGCCGGGAGAAAAATGATTATTGTAATAACATTTAACAGTTCATGGTTATTTAAGCTAAAAAAAAAAAGAGAACATGACTAAAACTGCACAAACTTAAAAATTTAAGGACCAAACAAGCCATTCACCCTTACCAATATATCGGCGGGATCGGCCTGTATGTTAAAGATAGATTGAATATAGTCTTAATGTTGATAATTCAATGAAATTAAACATTTGCACGTCAAAAATCTTCAAGTCCATAAATATCCAGCACCTACACTTAAACGAAAGCCACCCAAGTAGTAAATCACATCACATGCGCCTTTAGTGATCAAGCAAGCCCTAATAATAAAACTCTCCAACCAACTTCTACCCTCCCCCCCAAAAAAATAATAAAAATAAAAAATTCATTAAATACTCCTCGTTTTCCATGTTTCTAAGTCACTCATGAAAACTCTGATATAGCAAACTACACAGTTGCTTAAACAATATATATATATATATATATATATGTATATGTATATGCAATATATATTGTTCTTGTCTTCTCATTAGTAATGGTGATAGCATACTTCTACTTTCCAAAATGGCTCTTCTTGGCTGCAATCCTTGCAATGCACTGCTGCTGCTGTTGCCGCCGCTTCGCTGCCGCTGCGGCGGTGGCTAGGAAGGCAAGGATTCCGGCAGTCGTGGTGTTCGGAGACTCGTCGGTGGATGCCGGAAACAACAATCAGATTCTGACGCTTTTGAAGAGCAATTTTAAGCCCTACGGCCGTGATTTCGCCGGCAGCCGCCCCACGGGGCGGTTCTGCAATGGCCGGATTCCGCCGGACTTCATATCGGAGGGCTTCGGATTGAAACCTGCTGTTCCCGCTTACTTGGATCCTATGTATAACATCAAGGATTTCGCCACCGGCGTTTGCTTTGCCTCCGCCGGAACTGGCTATGACAATGCAACCTCCGATGTCCTCGTAAGTATTATTTTTCTTTGCTAATAATAGTTTTTAACACTATTTTTTTTAATATGTGTCAAAAATGGTTTAACGTACTTTACATATATGATAGTTACATACTTGTGCTTATAATAAATATGTATATTTATGTATTAAGCCACTAGATTAAGGTTGGATATACATTTTCTTAATTTGTACACAGCATTATAAATTCCTTGTTTTTTACTTAACAAGTTTTCATATTAGTGGGAAAAAAAAGTTATCCATCCAAATACATATTTACATCTTTAATTGATTGATCAAATATTGTGTATGATAGTAATTTCACACCTTACATCATCGTCTATCTAAAATTACATATGTTTGGTTAGATCTTTAGAAGTTAATGACACGTCCTACTGTGTGTGTGTGTGTGTTTTTTTTTTTTTAATAATATATTATTTTATTACCTTTTTACTCGCTCAACAATTGCACTCGGTTTTTTTTTTTTTTTTCTCTCTGGCTGAAATGGACTTTATATAACCTAGTTCAAAAATAAATTATATATATATATATATGGCAGAATGTGATACCACTTTGGAAGGAAGTGGAGTACTACAAGGAGTACCAAAACAAACTGAGGGCCTATCTTGGCCCTCGGAAAGCAAACAGAATTCTGGGGCAAGCATTGTACTTGGTAAGTTTAGGGACAAACGATTTCCTCGAGAATTACTACATCTTTCCCCGCCGGCGATCCCAATTCACCGTCGAGGAGTACCAAGATTTCCTCGTCGGGATCGCTACGAATTTCTTCAGGGAACTCCACAGCCTTGGAGCTAGAAAGATTTCTCTAACGGGTGTTCCTCCCATGGGGTGTTTGCCCTTGGAGAGAGCCACAAATATTTTTGGTCACAATGAGTGTGAGGACAAGTACAACAAAGTGGCTGTGCAATTCAATGCAAAGTTGAAGAATATGGCAACAAAGCTTAATGAAGAGCTTTCTGGCCTTAGATTGGTGTTCACGGATAGTGTTTATGACCTCGTTCATGACATGGTGAAAAACCCTTCTTCATATGGTAAGTCACAATATTTTTTACCCTTTTCATCAACTATGTTTGTTCTTTTTTTTTTTTTTTTTTTAAATTATAGTTAAAAAAAAAAAAGGGTTTGCTTTTATTGATTCTGCTTCCCCTGATGATCTTTACGATGATAAGTATCTATCTTTGGTTTAGTTAGAAGTTTATATATGCATTAATAGAAAGTTAAAATCATCATGTAAGATTTAAGTAAATGAGGTCAATAAGTAGACAGCCACAATTTTAGCAGTCAACCAACAATTTTAAGGAATTTTTAAGTCCGTGTTTCTCCTATAAATTGGTCATAATATACGATACACTGAAAGAATTTAAACTCTATAACTTATAATGTAATCATATATAAAATTACTATTAGATTATATATCCGTAACCACTCATCTTTCAAAGATAAAACTTCAAATGTACAAGTCATTTCTATTCATAATTTATTTCTTGGGCCCGGTCAATGTTAAAAGAATTAATCTCATGCGTCAATTCATCAATAAATTATTCTGATATATATATCTATAGGGATGATAACTTTGTTTAGATAAGTCCACTTTTCCACTTTTTTTTTTTTTTTTGGGGTTCAGATATTTTTCTTAATTTTGGTGTAAACTGATATAGAGCAATTAATATCAAAATAACAAAATGTATCTGAATTACAGGTTGGCACACTTAAAAGGAAAACCTATCTTCTACTAGACTATCCACTCTTAAATTAAAAGATCCATAAGTAAAAATATATATATATATATATAATTGTTTAACAAAACAAAATTAGAAGTAGATACAAGTAGTAATAACAAATTAAAAAAACGAAAGGAACATGTTTGGTAGATAATCTATAAATACATATTTGTACAGTTCGGAATTAGGAATGCTTAATCAAATATCTGACCGATTAAGATCTTAGACACTTCTACAAGTTATTGCCACCCTTAATTTACCTCATACTTAAGGTGAAAGATTTAAATGATTTCACCTTTATTTTCTTTTGGACTTGTATTTTTACCGTCCCAGTCGTTCCTCACTTTCCCTCTAATTTTAGTTTTTTTAACCGTTAACTGCCACCGGACTGGCATAGGCAGTTTGCCGGTGGTCACGCACTCGATGAGCCCGGCAACTCACCCCATGGGTGACTGACGGTCATCCATTGGCTGATTTCAAAGACCGGTACTTGGCCGGCTGGGAAGTCCGGCCACGTATCCTTGTCATGGTTTAGTAGCGGGAATTTTTTCCTCCGTTGAGAAATGAAACGAAAACAGTAGATTAAAAATATAAATGGAAAAAATCTTATGGATAAATCTCTATTGAGGTCAAGCCGAAACAAAAATAATGTAGTAAAAATCACGTGAAGTCCTTTAAAAGTGTAGTTTTGTTTGTCTTGATAACGTTTTAAATTTTTTCACTCTATTTCATACATCAAATTTTAATAGGTTCAAACATTTATATTGTTTAGTTTAAATTATTCATTTGGTCCCTAATCTTTTTATAAAATTGTAATTTGATTCTTGATCGCTAAACTCTTTAAAATGATACAAAAATAACATTTTTGTTAACAAATATTAAAAATTTAACAGAAAATATTATGATAATTAATGACACATGATTTAGATATAAGGATAATTAAAAAAGAAATTTACATGATTCAACTTACATGTGTCATACATATGATCTATTCCATCCAATTTTTAACATTTTCAGTGAAAAGAATGAAATTGTATAATTTTAAAAAGTTTAAAGACATTAATTTTAACTACAAAAAATAAAAAAAAAAATTTGGGATCAAATCATAACTTCGTAAAATGATTAGGAACCAAACAAATAATTTTATTTTTTTCTTTGTCAATTTAAGAGAAATGATAGTGAAATATAGGATAGAAATTGCTAGAATTAATCCTCATCCATACATTATATGAAGAGTTATTTCTTTTTCTTTGTCTTTACCCAAACAACTGTTTTCACAAACATTTAAATACCGAATCTCACCCCTCAAAAAACAAAAATGTATTTAGATACCGGACATTGATTCCTCTTGTTCTGGTTCTTTTACCAATGTCGTTTAGCTAGTCAGAACTCATAACCAGAACATAAGAGTAGAGTAGGAAGGGGTAGCTAGCTAGCTAGCTAGGGAGAAAGGGACATGGCTTTTCTCGTAATAAAATCTGTCAGGAGACTCATTTGAAAATGATGTTTTAAAAATTCTTAAATTTTATAAATGTATGTTCAGTGAAAATAAAAATATTTAGAATAAAAAAATATAAAAATTTAAAAATATATTTAAAAAAAGAAATAATAATATAAATCTTATTTTGTTTATCTTAAAATTCTATATAATTTAAAAAAAATAATCTTATTTTGATTTAAAATAATAAAGTTATAAATTTTTTAAATTTAATTTTTTTAAAAATATTTAAAAAAAGAAATAATAAAATTTGAGAAAAAGAACAAAAATTTTTTTGAAAACTATGATTTCAAAGGTGTCCAACGGACCTAAAATAAATCGGAAAAAAAAAAAAAAAAAAGGTACTGGACGGCCGTGTATGCAATGCATCAACTGTGTCCATGTATGTATTAAATTAAGGAGTCGGTGGGGAGGTAGAGGCTTTACTCAACCCCACTTTTGGCAAATGCGAGTCTGCCACGTATGTCCTTTTTTCTTTCTTCTTCTTCTTCTTGGTTTTTTTTTTTTTTTTTTTTGGGACCTTTTTCTCCATACACTAACACTCGTAACTACCACCACCCGTTTCCCTATTCACTAATAAGAACCTGCAATTGCTTAAAAGCACTGACGTTTTAACAATATGGCAGAGATCTGTCATTGCCCACGACTATTTCTACAATAAGAATAAAAATGACATAAACAAAAAACAAAAAAACAAATCTGTTGAAATATGTGTTTACATGTATAGAATCTATCTGGTAGAATTTTAATTTTTGTTTTTAGCATGTAAAAGAAGATAAATAAAAACTGTGATTTTGTAATAAGGATTTGAAGCTAAAAAATTTATGAGATCAAAATGATTTTAAAATTTTCTAATATATAATTAAAATATTAACAATTGAAGTTTATAATGTCTTATTTAAATTTTGTTATAAATTTTAAAATTTATTCAGAAAAATTTTTACTGGAAATTATATTTCTGGCTTTGACAATAAGCTCTTCTAGGAGATTAAAAGTGTGATCCTCTTGAAAGAATTATGGACAAACCTTATGTATATAGACTATAGTTGTCCGTGTGTGTCACCATATTTTCCAGCTCTGACGTTATTCGTTTAAATATTTGATCCCATTCGACAGGATTTGAGGTAGTGGGAGTGGCATGTTGTTCGACAGGGACATTCGAAATGAGTTACCTCTGCAGTGAGTTGAGTCCATTGACATGCAGTGATGCCAATAAGTATCTATTTTGGGATGCTTTCCATCCTACTGAGAAAACCAATCGCATTATTTCCAATCACTTGCTTCCTTTTCTCAAAAAGAAATTTCTTAATTAAATTGATCTATCATCACTTTTTTTTTTTCCTTAATTTCCTCGATTTTAATTCCCCTCTCTCTCTCTCTCTCTCAAAAAAAAAAAAAAAAAAAAGCTTTGTAGAAGGTGGAGTGTGATATTGTCGTATATTAATTTTATTTCTTGAGCTTGCTAGGCTCTCTCTCTCTCAATATATATATACATATACATATACATATATATATGAATTATGTCCTATCATTTTATGAGATGTATTGTGGACTGTGATTGTTATCTTGAGCTTAAATGGCTACGTGATGTCATTTTCTATGAAGCAATAGCAATTAGTAAAAAAAAAATACGTATTAAAATCTTTTTTTAATGAATAAATTATTTTGAATTGAAACATTGTTCTTCTTTTTAGTCTTTTGTTAAATCAAATCAAATCAAACCGAACCGATTAAACTCTTTTATAATTTTTTTTTTAAATTAAAATGATTTCATGTTCTTGTCATTGTTCTCTCTTTGGTTTTATACATGTCAATGTTATTTTTAGAGAAACTTTCAACTACTTAAACACTTAAAAAAAATTAGTAACTAATTTAGTAACTCATTATGATAATGAAATCTTAGTGTACATCTATTTCAGAGAAAATTAAATGTAAACGGAGAAAGATTTGTAGTATAATGATTCAATTGTAAATGTAGTTACTTCATAATTTCAATCAAAATTTCAAAGTAATATCATTGGTTCAGCTACTATTATAATGACCATCATTATAATCATTATAACGAGTACTAGTTAAAATCACGTGCTTCGCATATGTGAAGCGCATATATACTAAAATTGTTGAATATCTATTTCATAAACATAAATGTCAAAGTTTTCAATGATATTTTAGCTAGGGTTAAGAGAATAAAATTAAAAAGATATTTAAAAAAGTTATTAAAGAAAAAAGGAGAGAAATCAAGAAAAAATTATATAAAAAAAAAAAAGAAAAGACAAAATAACTTAACCAAGTTTTTGAATAATATTTTTAGGGATCTTCACACTTATAATATAATTATAGATTAGAGGGATTTTGGATACATTTCAGCACCACTTGTCATATTGGGCTCTATGTCCCTCTCTCTCTCTCAACAATATGACATAACACGACTCACAAGCACGACAGACCAGTACACTTGGCACAGGACGTTTGAAACAAAAATTACATACATTTTATCCAATTTTTTCTTCAATATAATATATGAACTTAAATAAGTGAACACGATTAAACATGTGAATTGACATAATATGACACGATACGGTACATAAAAAAATTGGCCAATGGACCATACCATGTCAATGGGTAAGGACTTGTGTGTCGTGCCAAACTCGGGATGATAGCACAATTGTGCCAAATTATGTGGGCTGTGCCATTTGACAACTCTGGACATGGACATAAGTAATTGAAAAGCTTTTATTGTGCTGTATATTTATAGACAGATGGTACTAAGAAAATGATAATATCCAAATTATAATTAATGTATTGAACGTATACAAGGAACTTCTGATCTCTGATTTTGTATTTGTCTTTGTGATTTTTTGAGCTGTAGAAACTGATCCCGAGTTGTGAGCTTGATTGAAAACACACCTAATTATAAAATAAAAATATATTAAAAAAAAAAAAGAAGTTCCATATATATACACACATATATAAGCTCTCTCATCCGACAACTGAACCTATTTAGCACTTATAACAATATGTTTATTATTTCATAACTGAACCTATATCATTTTATATTTTTTATACTTTACTTATTTTAATTCATTTTTTTTACTCTTTTTAAAAAATAATTTTTTAAAATAAAAAATTACACATTTTAATTTTATTGCTTTAATATCATAATGATTATTTTACTTTTAATTAATAGAATAATAATAAATAAAAAAATTAATTGCTTTTTTTAATTTTTAAAAACACAATAAATAAAGGGTTATATAAGTAAATTTACAATAATTCATTCCGATTATGAGTTCAAGTAAACGCATGAATGAGATTTATAGTGACTCCGATTCCGAATCTTAGAACTAAGTAAAAACTTATCGGATTCCGAATTCTTACTCCGAATTATGTCCACTCCGAATTCTACTCACTCCGATTCATGTCCACTCCGATTACGTGTAAGTAAACACACCCTAAATCTTTGTATGATGAGATTGACAAAGCCATTTTTACTTAATTATACATGTTACTGTTTTATTGCCTCGTTCAAATAAGGAGGAGAAAATGACCGTATTTAAAGCCGTTTTTTCAGTTTGCTATATTGTATTGTATATGTCGTTGTTATTGTTGTAGGTGGTGTCTGAACCATATAAATATATGTTGTGCGGACTCTAGAGGTTGTTGTGTGTCAACGTTTTATAATTTGTTGTATTTTTTTGCTGGATGTAACTTTCATGCCCTGATGTATGTCTCCAATGAATATTTGGATCAAATTTAATTTCAGGTACCAATTTTCATTTTGTCTTGTTTACTCCTCACTTATTGTATGTTGGAAATGGGATGTGCCTATGGTGTAGGTTGGTTTAAAATGACTTTAGTACTTGTATGACTTGAATATAATTCGGATTGGAGTATCTCTATTTATTTCTTCTTCTTTTTTTCTTTTCTTTCTTTTTTCTTTTTTTTTTTTTTCAAATTAAGAATGAGGATTATCGAATTCTATATCTTACAATGAAATTAGGTGTGGATGTAGAAGAGAGACGTTAAGGCTAACCTTTAATCTTTTCAAAAGCAATTAGGGCTTGTTTACTTTTCAGGAATAGAGAATCGAAATAGGGAATGAGAATCAACTCCATGTTTACTTATTTATTTTTATCTTGGAATGAGAGTGAAATTGTGTCGGGCCCACACTAATTTGGGATTGAATAAGGGGATTGGCAATCACAAACCCCCCCACCGGATTAGCACTCCCACTCCTGATATTAAAGTTAAGTTACTATTTTACCCACAATTTTACTTTCTTATTTGAGGATTGAAAATGAAAAATAAAAAATTAAAATAACCCTAATTTTTTCACGCTTATTCACTTTACCTTCTACTGTGTATTAAAAAATAATAATAACCTATATTAATTATTTTTATTAACCAAATATAATATATTTTTATTAACTTAATATTATATAACTATCCTAATTACTATTAGTGTTATTAGAATAAATAAAATTTTTTTTTATCACAATATATTATTATATTTCTATTTTTATATTTTTTATACTTTACTTATTTTAATTCATTTTTTTACTCTTTTAAAATTTTTTTAAACAAAAAATTACACAATTTAATTTTATTGTCTTAATATCATAATGGTTATTTTACTTTTGATTAATAGTATGATAATAAATAAAAAAATTAATTAATTTTTTAATTTTTGAAAACACAATTAATAAATGGTATACAAGTAAATTTACAGTAACTGACTCCGATTCATGTTCTAAGTAAACGAATGAATGGGATTGACAGTGATTCCGACTCCGATTATTGAAACCCAAGTAAACAGCATATTCTGACTCCGAATCCTGACTCCGAATCCAGCCCACTCCGAATCCTACCCATTCCGATTCATAATCACTCTGATTATAAGTAAGTAAACATGCCATTAGTGTGTTACCTCCTTCAAAAATGTCTCACATTAGATGCATATATAAGCCAAATTGGGCCTCTATTCTAGGTACATGTATATATAAACATGCTCTAATTACTTGAGACATCTCATCTTGGACTGCTAGTTATTTATAAATGAAGGGTTGATGTTTGTTCCTTCTTAATCTAGTTTTGTATTTATAGTTAGACTTTTTCCTCTAAAGAAAAAGTTGTACATTTTCAAGAATTGAGATATACTCTTTCTAAACCTTTAGCGATCATCTTTGTTGAAAGAAACATATACCTTGGAACTAGTATCGTTCGTTGTTTTTATTGATATGTTGTCTTAAGATAATACTCACTTCTGTAAAATCCTGCTAGAATTGTAGTTTGAGAAATTAGCCGGTCTTTTTTTTAATTTAGTTGGATGGCCGAATAAACTTATCTTAGAGACTCTTTTCTCATTTTTGTCCTTATATTTGCTTTATTTTTGAACAAATCGTGCATTTGATCCGTTCTTTCACACTCCTCTATTATTTTTGTGTTTGTGATATGCGTTTAACTGAGGTTGAAATTATATCATATTTCTAAGAAATAAATATTCATTTAATTAAGAACCTTTTGCGCCGGTGATTTTGAACTTATTGTAGAATTGTAATTAGCACTCTAAATTTTTAATTTTGATAATTTACACACTAAATTTACAAATCTATAACAATTTACCCCCACTAGTAATAACGTTAATCTTTTGAAGAAATTTGAAATGTAATTTATGAATCATTAACTAATGGAATGAAAGGTCATTTTAATTTATTTTACCTTATATTTATTGATGTTATGATCTTTAATTAAGTTTTTGTCAAAATAGAAAAATTTGAATTAATTTTGTTTCAAAAATAAATTTGAGGTAGCATTGATTTACAAGAAAATCAAATAAATCGGTATTGTTCTTAATAGAGGGTAGATTCCTACAAATTTATAAGTTGAGATGTAAATTGTCAAAATTAATAATTTAGGATACAAGTTAAAATTATGTGATAAGGGGTACTGGTGTAATTTAGCCTTTAATTAATAAATTCCAAATTTATTTTAGATTAGGATAAGATTGAGAACTATACCTTAATTAGATAATCTAAAGAATAATATTAAAAGATGTTATGAGCGCCCACATAATATGGAGCTCATAAATATGATCACTCATGGAGCCACATTACCCAATGTGGGGGCACGTGCCCCCAGGAAGGTTACTTAGTTAACATATATTAGATACAATATTTAAAGTTGTGCCCCCATATAATTATCAGTGTAATTTTTTTTTTCCTCAATTACAATGCACCCTGTAGCCTACACGTAATCCCACTCCCTACATTCCCTTATCACCTCTTAACCTTTTCATATATCTTTTTTATTTTTATTTTTTTATTATTTTTTACTTTTAATTGGGTTCCAAATAGTACACGTTTCCAAATTTTAATTAGTTTTCAAATTTAAATTTTGCTTTTCTTTTACTTCCACTTATTTATCTCCATATATATCATTACCATTGCATACCATTCTATTCTTTCTTTCTTTTTTTCCCCCAAAATTTTTCCTTCTTGCTTGTGTATATGTGTATATTGAGAAAGAAGTTTTTAATAATGTTGAGGATGAAGTTATCACGCAATGGCTTTAATTTGCTTTATTAAGAATATTAGAAGTTTTACTTGATTTTCTAATTAATTTTGCTATAAGTTTTATATTAATTTGTGTCCCAACTCGATCCAAATCCTGAATCCGTCACTGAATATGATACATTCGATCTGTGACATTTCACATCACCGATACCCTGAAAGCATTAATTTTTTAATCTCAAATCTTATCCTCACCTTAAATTTGAATAAGGAATCCTTCCAAGTGATAGTCATGTGGTTTTAGGGAATTTGATCCTTGTTTCTTTGATCCCAATTTTTCTGATCAAACTTGATCAGTAGAGGTAGAGCATTTCAGGTGTCGAGCTAATAATTAAACAGTACAGTTGAACAGCAATATAGGAAAGACCAAAACACCGGCTTGACCACCTTAAGAATGCAACAACAATCAATATGTCTCACAATAAACATGAAATTAGAAATGGAAAAAGAAATGTGTGTGTATATATATATACACAAATAAATACATGTATAACTGACATTTTCATATAAGTATATGTATATATAAAATTAATTTGCAGAGGCCATAAGCTTAGAGAATTATGGGGGCAAACCAACAAAAATGTTCTAATAAATGAGATGAGATATATAAATATAGGGTTGTTGGGGAATGAATTTATTAGTCACAAAATCAAGCACCTCCATTTCTGTTGGAGAGCTTTCAATATTTTCCTCAGGGGGACTGGTTTTTTAAGACCTTTAATTTGTCCCTTCATGGACGGTTGCAACCACATGATGTGCATTTATTTACTCTCTCTCTCTCTCTCTCTCTCTCTCTCTCTCTCATGCTTCTTTAGTAATTATAAATATTTTCACCAACTTTCTCATATTTAATTGCGGTTCAATTTTGACAGTCAATATATACTACTATAGTTAAAATCTACTATTGAAAGGTATTTTCTAATTAGCAAAATACTAAAGTTATCTACTGAATTTTTGTAAACCCTAAAAACTTTTACCCTTTGAGTTTTTCGAATGCTAAAAATAAAATCATTAAAAAAAAAAAACACAAACTTGATATTTCGGAGAATTCTTTTTTATCCATACAAAACGTACTATACAGTATTGTTTAGTGCTACATTTCATCTACGTTTGTTAAATTTATGTACTTTATAATTTTTCGTATATAAATGCGCATTAATACAATATTCCAACCACAATTTCTTTCGTTAAAAAAGATCCCAACCATAATTGAATATGTCCACATTTAGTTGAAAAGAAAAAAAAAAGTACGAAGCAATGAAAGTTTGAGTCTGGGGAACAGAGTGCAAAATGCGTTGTACTAATAAAAAAATCAATTTGCAAAGATTTCCTCATTCAATTTATATCTACCTATAGTACAGTTGAGAAACTATGGGTTCTTATAAAGTATGGGTTGTTATAAAGTAAGACGATAACTGTTGTGTATCTATATATATAAAATTGGATTCTATTTGAACTAGTTCATCGAGTGAGGGTAGAGGAATTTAAATAATAACTCTTAGATTCAAAACTTGTGAATACTTTTATTTTTCTTTAATACACAAAAATTTGTCTCCATTATCCTAATATATATACACACATAAAAAGTAATTGGACCCAATTTAACATCAGAGTCCCAACATGACGTTATAAGACATATCATATCTCCAGTTGTCTCCTACAATATTTGTTCCCCCTCGAAAACTACTCTTCCATCATGATTATGAATTTTGTTATCTATAACTTTCAAAGAAAATATAATGAAAAGAAATTTTATTATCTATTATAATTACATGTATTTACAATTTAGCAGTCATACGAATAACATACCGAGTTCAAATTATCGTTTCTCCGAAAACAAATATATACTTCGTAATATCCACTTCTAACAAATTTCCTTACACGACTATAGAAGTAGCTTTACTTCTCTACATATAACAATTTTGGAACTGAGTATCAATATGTTGATTTGTAATAACATCATTTAAAACTCAATAATAAGGATCAGTTTTTAAATTCAGCACACGTGTCCTTCAGATCTGCTTTAAAGATTGACAGTAAAGCAATATATATATATATATATTTTTTTTACGTCGTTAATTACCGTTCAAATATACATGCAATCATAATATAAAAGCAAGAATATTGTGTATCACAAATCCGTGTGGAACATGAATTATAAAAGAAATTAAAACGTCCAACCACTTCCTAACTCCAAAAAGTTTGAAGACCAATTAAGCACTCATTTATTTCCCACTGATCTCTTACACACACACACACATATATATATATATATATAAAAGCAAGTCCTCTATGTATATCAACCAGCCTAACAAAGCTAGCAGTACTTGGAAAAGAGAAGGTGAACATACAAAAATATGGCAAAGATCAGAAACATTTTCAGCTCAACATCGTGGATCCTTGCAATATTTCAGTTCCTAACGTTAATGGTCTCCGAAAGTGATGCGAAAGTGCCTGCCATAATTGTGTTTGGAGACTCAACGGTGGACGCGGGCAACAACAACCAGATCCCCACCATTGCCAGGAGCAATTTTGAGCCTTATGGCCGTGATTTCGCCAGCGGTAAGCCGACCGGGAGGTTCTCCAACGGCCGAATCACCACCGACTTCATCTCCGAGGAATTCGGGTTGAAACCGACCATTCCTGCTTACTTGGATCCTGCTTACAGCATTTCGGATTTTGCCATTGGTGTCACTTTTGCTTCCGCTGGATCTGGCTATGATAATGCAACTTCGGATGTGCTAGTAAGTGTCTCTCCATATATATATGTGTGTGTATACCAAAATGAGATTAACAGGCTGATCTTTTTCTTTGTTTTCTATTTATTTGCACAATTTATCGTATTTAATTAATGAGTAGTACTAGATACATCTACTCTAATATTAAATTTTGAGTATCACTCTAATCAAGTCTTTAAAATTTCTCTGCCTTAAAAAATTTTTTTTTAACAAAATTCCGTTTAACCAATGTGACATTATTCTGGCCCCACATTTTTTTTTTTATATAAGAACACTATAGTTAATATAGTTTAATTAGCTAGTTATAGTAAATTATTGCTACAGGAGCCACTAACTAAAATTCAATGAGGAAGAAAAATTAATATTACATTAATCAACCTCTTAATTACGAGGATAATTAATTTCTTGCAGGATGTGATAGCTTTATGGAAGGAGTTGGAGTACTACAAGGAATACCAAAAGAAACTAAAAGCCTATCTTGGAGAACAAAAGGCCAACGAAAGAATAAGCGAGGCTCTACACATGACGAGCTTGGGAACCAACGACTTCCTAGAGAACTACTACGCGTTCCCGCGCAGATCATCGCGGTACAACATCGAGCAGTACCAAGATTTTCTCGTCGGGATCGCGAAGAATTTCATCGGGGAACTTTACGGCCTTGGGGCTCGGAAAATCTCCCTCGGAGGGTTACCTCCGATGGGGTGCTTGCCCTTGGAAAGGACCGTCAATATATTTGGGCGCAATGACTGTGTGGAGAGGTACAATGTGATCGCTCAGCAGTTCAATGGGAAGTTGGAGAAGTTGACAGTAAGCCTCAACAAGGAGCACTCAGGGATCAGGGTGGTGTTCTCAAACCCGTACGATCCTCTCATGAACATCATAAAACAACCTTCTTCCTTTGGTAAGCCCCATGATTACACATTAGATACTTGTTTGATTTCTTTTGTTACCGTAAATGAGTCTCATAATTTAAATAATTACTATGTTCTTAAAGGAAAAAAAAAAAAAACTATTTATTACTGTTGATAATACCATCAGCATAACCAACCGAACAATATATAATTTAGCTATCTTATATTTTGTCATGTGACAGAGTTAATTCAGTGATACATTAACGGTGTTAATAAATAAAAATATCAGCTTTCGAGCAACAAAAATGAAAATATTCAATGAAATAAATGGTGAGAGACATAACCACTCATGCACGTGTCTATCTATCAATGGTCTATTCATGTTATCCATTTATTGAGAGTTGGCTTCTATCAAGACTGAGAGGCCGTTTTGGTCCCTGCATTTGAATTCGAAAATTAGAGTTATTTTGATTAGGGTTGAGTTGAGTTTTAGAATTATGTATTTGGTTGATAATGAAATGTTTGAAGTTAAAAAATATAAAAACTTAAAATGTGTTTGAAAAAAAAATATCAATATGGTTCTTGTTTTGTTACTTTTGAAATTTTATACGATTTAAAAGTCAAAATCATCTCATTTTGACTTGAAATAATTAAGTTATAAATTTTTAAAGTTTGAATTTTTAAGTTAAAGTTAAAGTTAGATATATAAATAGTAAAATTTAGTTTACTTAAAAAAAAAAAAAAAGTGACAAAAGACAAGTAAAATTATTTTATTAGAGCGAATCAACAAACATCCTCTCAGTATTTCAATCCAAGTAATGGGCCATATATCTGTTTCATTGCATGGATTTTGTACGAATTTTTGTCTTGTTATCATGTTCTTTTGTTTAAATCTGAAGTTTATTGTTCTACCAAAAAAAAAAAATCTGAAATTTTTTTAGCAAAATAAGGGGAAATGACTTTTCATTTTCTTACTTTGGCATTTAAGTTATCACATTATTGAGCTGAATTAAATGAGACACGTGTAGATTGACAGTTGGGGTGTTAGGAAGAGAGGTTAAAATTTTCCTGACTTTCTCAAAGTCTATAACAAACACAATTTAATAAGTACATACTAAGTAGTAAATACTCCACCCTCCGTGCTAGCGAAGTCAATAAAGTCATTGCTAGGAAAATCAACTAACATACAGGACACTTGTCTTTTACCTGCTGATGCAGCAGCAGGTTCACGGTGTAATAAATTATTATTTCTGACTTTTTTTTAAAAAAAATTTTTTCAGAATAACTTAATTTCGAAGCAATTCATGTCGTTTTAAAGCAATTAATATATAATGCACTAATTGCTGTTTGCCGTAGACGAACTTACTAGCTAGGAGAAATTATTTTGTCTGATACAAAATAAAGTTGACATCTCCTTACCCTTATAATTAACACTTATTGCTTCGGAAAAAAAAAAATTTTTTCTTTAAATTTAGAATCAAAATTCAAACTTTACATTAAAGGACGAAAACTAATTTGTTTATTTTGAATGATTATTTACAAGTAATATAATTAACAGCATAGATAACATTTATATATAGAGAAGCAGTGATGCAGGCTTGTTGAATCTAAAAGGCGTGAACCCTCAAAACAATATTTCTTTCTAGCTCCGTCAGTCACTGGATAAAAGAAAAAACTGATTGTGGATTGTGTGCTTTCTTACACAAAAAAAGAAAACGACGGATAACGATCACCTCTATATATATACTCAATTAAAATATTAATGTCGTTGTTGGACAGGATTCGACGTGGCATCGGTGGCATGTTGTGCGACAGGAATGTTCGAGATGGGCTACGCATGCAACAGAAACGACATGTACACCTGCACAGACGCGAACAAGTACGTATTCTGGGATTCCTTCCATCCCTCTGAGAAAACAAGTCGTATCATCGCCCAGTATGTCGTCAAGAAAGCTCTCGCCGAGTTTCTTTGAGACTTTCCACACCATTATGTACTTTTACCGTCGTTTTGTTCGAGCATGTTTTCTATATATATATATATATATATATATATGTGTATGTATGTATATAAGTTTCTGGTCTCGGATTTTTATATATCCAAATTTGCAAACCGATCAGCTAGCTTTTCTTTCTACATCTCCTCGTAGATCTTTAGGTTGTTGTCCCCATATATGTTATGTGTTTGTATTGATATGGATGAATTTCTCTTTGTAATATGATTATATGAATATTCTTAGAGCATCTATATTGTTAAATAAATATTTTCCATATTGAATTCTCATAGTTGAGTGGAAAAATCATGATCTAATGTATTGTTGACAAATGCTATACTGTGTAATATATTTACCATCCAGTGTAGCAAAGTTTTTGCATTTGATTACTATTGCTATTGAGCATCTTCAATGGTTCAATATAATGCCCAATTCATGTACCAGCTAAATTTGGTCTTTGACTGGAAAAATCACTTTCCAATGCAATTTAAAAACTTGTTTCAATTTTGTCCAATACACATTTTATAAAAGAAATAATAATAATAAATTAAAAAGACAGATACCATTAATTAGACTTCGGATTTTTTCACAAAAAAATTTTGAAAAATTTTTAAATGATGTCTGGATTTAAGGGGTTTTTTTTAATTGGGATTTAAGGATTTTTAATGTCTTTTCAAGTGTATAAGATATTAGAAATATACCATTTAAGATTATTTATGTCGTTTTGCCTAAGTTTTTTCAATCACAAAATACGTTAGGGTGGATTTTGGATTTTTTTTTTTTTTTAAGATTCGAATATATCTTTAAATTTATAATTTGTACAAATAGAGAGACAAATTGATAAGCAATTAAAATTACGAGATATAATTATATAATCAATCTTATACTTTAATCATAAAATAATCTTTAATTTTCAAATATAAAATTTCGGTTCTTGGCCAAATCACAGCACTTTCCGAGGAAGACATACAGGTCTTGGGCTACCTTATTTCTCCGAAGTCCAATAAACTCTTCTCAAGATAAAGGGGGAATTGTAAGAATGCCCTAAATTTAACACATCCTGATAATTCCGACAGAATGCAAAACAGGTAAAAAAGATTTCGATAAAATGTAAAACGGTCAGATTCTGATAGAATGTAAAACGGATTCTATCAGAATGCAAAATGAATTCTACCAAAATCCGACAAGGCAAAATATATTATGATAGATTGCAAAACGGATTCTGATAGAATGCAAAATAGATTCTAATAGAATCCAAAACTGATTTTCATAGAATCCGAGAAGGCAAAATGGATTTAGATAGAATGAAAAATAGGCTAAACGGATTCTGATAGAATGCAAAACGGCCAAATTCTGATAGAATGCAAAATGGATTCTATTAGATTACAAAATGGATTCTATCAGAATGCAAAATGGATTCTATCAAAATCCGAGAAGGCAAAATGCATTCTGATAAAATGCAACACGTATTCTGATAAAATGCAAAATGGATTCTGATAGAATCCAAAACGGATTCTGATCAAATTCAAAACAGATTCTCATAGGTTTTTTTTTCGCATATCCGGTTGAAACAAAAAATTGTTGATGCTTTTATTTTCACTCTACAATACCAAAAATTTTCCCGGCAAATAAACGGAAGCAAGAAAACTGACAAACAAATCACCAAAAAATAAACCAAACTAACAAAAATAAATTTTCTCGGCAAACAAACTACCAAAAACAAGCAAATCATTTTCAAGAAAAATAACACATGCTTCCAATGGATTCTATCAAAATGTTCAAGTACTTTTCTAAAGTTCACAACACTAAAATTATTAATTCATTGTGCAAGTTGTTACACTTGGTTCTGTATTAAAGAGATGGTCTACACCTGGTGGGCGTCTTGATTGGATTTTAACCAATGATCCCAATGGAATCCTTAAAACACTAGGGTCATCTTTCTTTTTAAATCTCTCCGACTTTATATGTAATTATATACATATATGTGCATATGTACGTATAGGTGTAAGTGTGTGTGTGTGCATATAATATATATAATAGATAGTACTGAACAGAGAACATAGTTTGTTGAATCAAGCAAGCAAAGTGAAAAACAAAATAAATTTATATCAATTTTCAAAACAAAAACTTCAAAATACTTTTTTCCATACATAAGTTTTGCATTCTATCATAATCTATTTTACATTTTATCAGAATCCGTTTTGTCTTTTCAGATTATGGTATAATCCATTTTGTATTATGATAAAATTCGTTTTACCTTCTCGGATTCTGATACAATCCAATACCGTTTTGGATTCTGATAGAATTCATTTTGCATTTTATCGGAATTCGTTTTGCATTATATCATAATTTATTTTGCATTCTATCGGTGACCAGCCGGCAACCAGTGACCTACAGGTGGCAGGTGACTAGTGACCTGCCGGTGGCCGGTGACCAGAGATCGACCGACAAACAGAGTCGAATATGTATGAAAACTATTCTAATAAATAAAAAAGAGAAGAAAATAAAAAGATAACGGTATTTTTTGTCTGTTTACTATTATTTATTTAATTATTTAATTAAATATTATAAAATGGTAAAATTATCATCTTTACTCTTATAAAGGATAAAATTGTAAGAAGGCGACAAATTTATGGTTATTTCCCTAATTTTCTCCAAGATAAATGGCAGGTTTAGAGGTAAAAACTGCAAAGACCATTTTTAAGTGTTGTGACTTGTTTGGGTGTTACAGGATATGTAATGTTGAATATGTTGGGAATTTTTGTTAGTTTTTTTAACTTTTTTAAGATTTTGATGTGTTTGTTAAAATGGATTAGGTAACTTTGATTACATCCGGGCTGTTGGCTATGGTAAGAGATTTTGTCTTTGCGTGCAGATTTGATTATCTGTGTTTTAGTTTTTTTTTTAATTATTTAAATGAGATTATTATTATGCGAAGTGATTATGATAAAGGAAAATCAAAACTTTAAAAGCTAATAGATTCTAGTAAATATGTCATAGAAATAACGTCTGCGCCTAAGGGTTTCCCTTTTTCTCTCTCCCTCTTTTTCATATTTCTCATACATTATGGTTTCTCTTTAAGTGAGACTTTCGTTGTTGTCACTGTCATGGCTAGTGAGGGTGATTAGCAGTTCGGTGGTATCGACGGGGATGGAGTTAGATGGTCCTAGTTGGGAGTTTCTTGACCAGATCTAACCTGATGGTTTCCGACGATTTTGGACCCAGCGAGACCTTGGTGATCTAATGGTTGCGGCAGAGTGATTGTTTCACATTGGGCGAGAATTTTGTAGTCAATGTTATGTTATATTCATGCTTTATTTTTGAGTTTTAGTTTTAATTTTCTAATAAAAAAAGTAGTCCCCCACTTCTGGTTTGTTTTTGTGTGTGTATTCCGTTAAGGTTGTTTTCTAGCGGTGTCTAATAGTTCCGTTAGTACTATGGCTAAGTGGAATTTGTTGCAGTCTCTGTGCTGTGAGTGACTGTCTCTCGATCAATCGGAGTATTCCATCGATTGTATATTTTTTTTCAAAAAGAGCTTTGTATATGCTCGATCATTGGATTACCGAGGAATTCAAGGAATTTTCCCGTCACCGGGTTTCGGTTTATGTCCTCCTCACTGAGTTTCATCAGATTTTACTGATGGAATCGGTCTTAATTGAGGATTATGTCTCTTGTATTATAAAATTATTTTATCTTTAATATTAATATTTGTATTTATTTTTAATTTAAATGATAATTTACCTTAAAAAAGAAAAATGTCATAGAAACATTTATCAACAATTAAATGATGAAAAATAGAATTTATCAAAAAAAATGATGAAAAATAGACAGGGGTAATGATGAAAATTAAGATTTTTTACGTACATTTTCGTAATAATATATATATATATATATATATATATATATTCAAGGGATCAAAGTTATCAATTGATCAAAGCAGGACACCATTGTAGAACCGATTGACTGAGGAATATTATACTGGGGTGAAATCAATTATTGAAGGCGCTCGGAATCTTTTAAGTAGCTCTGAGAAGATTAGATGTCCATATCCGGATTGTCGTAATGACAATTTGGCCCCCTTTCTTTTTTTTTTTTGGCTTGTAATTAAAAGCTCATTTATTTGATAGGAGGATCAATAGTAATATTAGATACATCAATTTTAATTTTAATTTTTTAAATATCAATTTATTTAACATATTTTTATTGATTTTAATGTAATTAATTGATATAATAATATTTTAAATATTTACTAATAAAAAATAATAATTTATTATATATAATATAAATTAATACTTAAAAATTAAGATTAAAATTAGTATCGTTAATATTTTTATCTTATGATAATCTGGCTTCTACATTGATTTTTTTTGTTTGTTCTTTTCCTTTTGTTTTGTTCGGCGTGACTAATTGGACTTGTCATAATTATTAACTCAATCAAAAGAGATACACACGAAGAACGCTCCTCCAATGGAGATAGAAATAATATTCTCACGCCGGCCACATGTATGTAAAACTCTTGCTGTACTTATCCAAACATGAGATATTTTTATATTTGGACCACATGTTTTTATTGATTATTAAATCATTACATTAGATAGATATTACATTAGATAGATAACATAATTCGTAAAAGGTGTATCTTCTTAATATTATCAGACTTATCCTTTTCTAAGAACAATCCGAATCAAGAATATGAAACGCGAACAGGGTTGAGGAATTTCTGAGGTTGGCCAGTAATATGCAAAAAAATAAAATAAAATGAACACTTTTTTCTTTTTCTTTTCTTTCTACATCATATCTGATTATTTAGTTGTCTAAGCAATGTGTAAATAATTGAGAATTTCATGATAGAACCTTTTGTTTTTTTTTTTGGTACAAATTGTTGTTTTGGTTATTAAATTAATTTTTAAAGACATGGTCTATAATATAGAGTAATTATATTTGTGAATTTTTTATATAAAAACTTATAAATTAAATTGTTAGAGATTTTATCCAATATTTACAACAACTGTAGAAATTTCATAGTGAATAATTAAGCAATAAATGTAAATAAGAAATAGATCAAATTTATCAATATCTTACCTGTCGAAAAAAAAAACTTTTAAATTTGTGCGATTTTGATCCTTATTATTTCTTTTTTGTAGTTGGCGTGACCCTTAACTATTAAAAACATTGTTATAGTAATCATTTCTGTTAATTTTTAGATGGAATACATTAATTAGCATCATCTTTTGATAAAATTACATTTGTCTAAAAATTAAAATAAATGATTATTTCAATAAAATTTTGATAATTTATAAGTCATTCAAACTTAAAAAAAAAAAAAAAAAAAGAAACACGGATCAAAATTACACATACTTGAAAATTTATTAAGAACTTAACGAACAATTTACCATTCCATTTTTTTTTTTTTTTGAGTAACCATTCCATGTTATTTTATTTTTATTAGAAATTATTTATATTTTCCAATAAATTTATGACAAATTTGCTTCCTTTTTTTTTTTTTTTTGAACTTGACAAATTTGTTACTTGAACCCGAAGTAAGTAAAAAAAAAAAAAAAAACTGTAAATAGAAAATATTAAGCTTGATAATCTCTCTTTCACTTGCCAAAGTACACGCATTTTTCATCTCCAAAAATACTAAAGTAAAGGGATTTTTTGAAGGAGATATTGTTCACTACAGATTTCTTTTTTCTTTTATACTACAAATTTGTTCACTACAAATTCATGTTACTATTCTTATTCTTCCAAAAAAAAATTTGAAAATCTATAATTTTAATTACAATAGGACCTCTTATTTCCAGATATTGATTTAAATTTCTAATAGTCTGATGAATAATTAGAACAGTATTATGTAAACATTGTAAAATTTTAAGACAGAGGTATTTAAAATCAGACACAGTTAAAAAATAACACATTGATAGTGCTTTATAAGAGGTTTTATGATAAAAAAGTCTATAATTTTAAAAGAAAAATTTTACTTTCCAATTCTGAATTTAATTTTTTTTTTTTAGAAATTTGCTTTTTTCTTTGTCTCTCTCTTTTTTTTTTTAATAAGAAATTTGCTGATTTGTTAATAAATTGTCCAATTATGAGTTTACTTGCATGCAAAGTAAACTCCCAAAGGTATCACATGCATGTCTCTCTTTCCCTTTCTCACTTTCCACGAAACTCATGACCAATTAGACCCCTCAAAATAAAATAACAAAAAAAAAAAAGACCATAGTTAAAAATTGTCAAACCGCCACAAAATCTAGAGCCTTCTTCACCTTCAACATTCAAACAAAGCATTCTAGCAATCCCATTTCTTTCAAAAACCCCAAAAAAAACCAATTCAAACAAAGAAACAGAACTTCACAAGAAAAAAAGAAAAAAAAAAAAGGAAACCCCAAAAATATGCCGATGAAGAAGCTCTACAAGAGAGGCAAAGTTCATCCATCTCTCACAGCCTCCATAGACGACTACTTGGCCTTTCTTCCCTGCGCAATTCTGTCCCTGATCACGCCGCTCTCCGGTGAAGAAAAGCGGGTTTTGGCCTACCTCATTTCATGGTCCAACAACAAGAACACCCTCAAGAAAGACTCTGGTTTCAGCTCCAAGAACGGCAAAGATCAGCCACATGCGTTTAACTGTGACTGTTTTGAGTGTTACACCAACGTTTGGGCACGTTGGAATTCTTCGCCGAATCGGCGGCTCATAAACGATGTTATCGAGGCGTATGAGGAGGAATTGACCAAGAAAAAAAAGGCCAAGAGTGGCAAGATGAAGAGAAATCAGAGAAAGAAAATTAATGTCAGCAGAGTTTGTGATGAGCCGGAAAATGAGATTTCTGATTTAGGTTTGGTTAAGGAAGAGAATAAGGTCGAAGAATCGGCGGATTTGAGAGAAAATAATGGTGGCGAAGAAGAAGATGGTGAAGTTGAGATAGAGAAGGGGACTTGTAGGAGGCTTTTCAATTTCATAGGAGAGAAGATTTCTGGTTTCTGGAATATGGGTTAGTTTTGTTTTTGTTATTTTCTTTCTTTAATTAATAATGGAAAATAGGAATTAATTACTAGTCTTTAGTGTCAAGCAAGACATTTTTTTTTTTTTTGGGGTCTATAACTTGTACATAACTTTCATTTTCTCTGTGTCTCAGAAAGTTTGGCATTTGTAGGATTGGATAAAATTATGGGCTTTTCTTTTTCTTTTTCTTTTCTTTTTTCCACATTTTTGTGGTTGAGTTATTCATGTCAGGGAAAACATCTGTATATAATGAACATGAAATAAATAAATTCAGTTATGGATTTTGTTAAAAGCTCCTGTTCAATCCGAAATACTCTTTTATATGCTTCAAAAAAAATTTTCTAAAAGTTTTTCATGCTTTATTTGTGCTTCTGCGCCATTATTTTGATGGAAAACTGCTTTCCTCAGTTCTATTTGGATTTATATCCTATTTTCTTCTTGTGGGTATTAGGATTCCAATTTATCAATAGTGGTTCGTCCAAAATTTTTCATCTTGTTGGGGGAAAAAACTAGTATATTTCTGTTTATCACAAGAGATCATCAATTTTATCGTATATTTCTCATCTTTACTTTGAATTGGAATTCTAGAGTAATTGTGTGTGTGTGTGTGTGCTTTTTTTTTTTTTTTTTGGGTAAGTTAACGAGTGGTTTAAGATAAGAAAAAATATTATGTCAATAGGGAATAATGTTAAGTTGTTAAATGAGATTAATGAACAATATTAAAGGGTGCTAGTGGTTTTGAGTACCTCTCGTTTAATAAAAGATAGGTATTATAAATTCATCGTGAAATCTATAAATTAGACTCACGTATCGATAGTGTTCAGAATTTTTCAAATCAAAATCGTGCAATATTAAAATAAATGTTGTCGATGTTAGCAAAATTATATGAAAATTGGTAGTTTTCTTTGCTTCCTCATATTGTTATTTTGTTTTTGTTTTTTTTTTTTAATATTCTAATTCCTAGTGTAGAATTCACCTTTCTTTCTTTCTCTCTCTTTTTTTTTTTTTTGGTCAAAGTCGTGTGGTTATTTTGTGGTGATATAGCTTATGCCTACGGTTCATGTGGGGTTGTTGAAACTGTCAAAGGTCAACATTCTTCAATCAACGAGGACAAGCGTAGAAATAAACAAATAAGTCCCAATTTTCTTGTGAAGAGTATTGACTGTTGAATGTGTTAACCCAGAAAAAAAATTTCTGAAGCTTCTTTTCTTCTTGTGCGTAGAATTAATCCAAGGAATTTATTTTTCCCTCTCCAACAATTACAAGGCAAATGAATTCCTTTTTTTTTTTTTTTTCTTTTTCTTTTTCTTTTTAATTTAAATTTTAGAGATTCTGCAGTTCCCCTTTCTTTATGATTAGTATTTATGAGAATTTGATAATAAAGATAAAGAATATCTTCTGGAGAATCGAGGCAAAGTTGGTTGAGTCATAATGCCATTGTTTTAGACACATTTGTTTAAAGAACAAATTGCCTAAACTTAGAACTTAAAAAAATGTTTTCGTGTGTTTTCCTTAGAATATGATTCTTGGACTTCTAGTATCCAAATATTCTCATATGTCACGTTTCTCGGTCTCTTTTTCGTGCTTTTTCAATAATATAATGTCATTTAAACATTATTTTTTTAATTGAGGATGATCTATTTTCATACACTGTAAAGATTTAATGATGAATACCTGGAAGGTCATGATTTTTTTGACTAATTGATTTAAATAGTCCACAAACTCTTTCAAAGGTGATGGTTTAGTCCTTGTTCTTGTTCTTGTTCTTTTTTTTTTTTTTTTTTTTTGTGTTGAGATGATCCTAAACTCTTATATTTTGGCTGTTATGGTCCTTTCCTTCTAAATCAATTAAATTTTTAACGGAATCTTACTGAAATAATTAATTTTTTTTATACTAAATGGACTAAAATACCCTCCCGTTCCCCTCTCTCTCTGTGTTTCGCCCACCCCCTCCTTTCCTCTCTCCCCCTCTCTCTCTTTGCCCCCCCCCCCCCCAACCCTGACTAGGTTGCCCCCTACTCCCTCTCTTGATTTCGCCGCCCCCTCCCACCATTGTTCACCCCCCACCCCCGCCCCCGTCTTGTCGCCATTTGCCCCCCACCCCGCGACTGGGTTCCTCCCCTCCCGCCGCCGTTTGCCCCCCGGATCTGGGTTCTCCCCCTTCCATCGTCGTTTGCCCCCCACCCTGTGACTGGGTCCCCCCCCCCCCCCTCCAGCCTCCGTTCACGCCCCCTCCCCCAAATTCGCGATCTGGGTTTTGGGGCCTCTCTCCCATCGCGACGCCGATGCCCACCCCACCCCACGTGACACCAATGCGCCCCCCCCCCCCCCCCCAGCTCCTCTCTTTTTCCAATCTGGTTCGCCCCCCCTCCCCTTTCACGATCTGGTTGTTGGCTCCCCCCTCACCACCGCCATTGAACTCACGCCCCCTCTCTCCGTCGCAAATTGCCCACCCCCCCCCCCCCCCCACCCCACCCTCGTGCCACCACCGAACTGAGTTTTGAGAAAACAAGAGAGATAGAGAAAGGAGAGGAAACTTTTTTGTTTTTTTTTTTAATATTTTTTTTTAATTTTTGTTGAATTAATTACTGTTAGATTATTAAAATACTCTCATAAGTTAAATGATTTGGACAGAAAGGACCATAACAACCAAAAAATAAGAGTTTAGGGTCATCTCAGCAAAAAAAAAAAAAAGAACAGTGACTAAATCGTCACCTTTGAAAGAGTTCAGGAACTATTTAGGTCAATTACTCTTTTTTTTAACTGAATAATGATGGTTTTTAAAATTACCAGCTTGTTGCTGAGATTTTAAAATACTATTTTAATTATCAACCTTGACAAAGTCCAAGTTTTGAGAAGTGAATGTTATTTCAAATGTTGAAGATGTCAAAGAAGGGAAAGGGTGAAAACTTTGTTCTATGAGAGCAGTATTTGATAGGTCTTTAGATTAATTTCAAATTTGACTTCCAATTAATAACAATTATCTCACTTTATCCTTTACAATTCAGAACGATACAAATTTTTTCTCACTCTTAAAGTTGTAACTTTAGAAATTTTTTCATTGAGACATCAATTTTTTTTATCTCAATGGATCACGTAACTAATTGTTGTAGTACTCATAATAAAAATGATTGGTTCACAAAATCTTCCTTCCTCTAACTCTAGGAGTTGCCTCTTTCTTTATCCATAATCTCATATCATCACTGTCGTCCTATATTACCTTTTACCAACTGATCGCGTGACTCCCACGACTAAAATTATTAAAAATTGTTGTTTGGGGGTGTTTGGTGTGTAAGTTTGAGTTAAGATTTGTAAGTTTAAATAGTAATTTTGATTGATTTTTTCAGAAAAGATAAAAAACTTTTGAGGAAAAAGACAAAAATTGAGTTGATGGTGATGAGTTTGAACTCATCACCCAAACACCCCCTTAATAATAAAAATTCTACTATTACAAAATCAAGATAAATTTAAGGGTGCTTTGTGTCATTTTGAGGTAAGGTTTTATCAAACTTGAAATTTACCCTTGAGAACTTTTGGCCATTTTAGCCCAACCAAAGACAAATTACACCATTTTGCCCAAAATTTTGGGCCATTTTCAACAATTTCGGAAAAACAAAACTCTAACAAAAATTAAACATTTTTCAAAAATAACCTGCGAAAATGAATTTTTTCTAATTTGCTCCAAAAGAAATAGCATTTTTACTTAATAACCCGCGAAAAATGCATTTTTCCTAATTTGCCCCGAAAATAATAAACATTTTTCAATAACAACCCGCGAAAAAGCATTTTACCTAATTTGCTCCGAGAAAATAATCCCGACTCCACTACTGTTTATTGGCTTTGATAAAACCGCAATCCCGGCGCACGATAGAACACTCCGCCTTGAAAACCTGTCGAGAGCTCCACCATCTCCGTCTCCTCCGGCGAGCCAGAGCCGTCGGATTCACCGCCAAAATGGACGCCCTCTTCGACTCGATCAACGTCCGGGATCTCCTCTCGGCCAACGACCTCAGCGACCCGACCACTCCCCTCTCCGCACCCGATCTCCGCCTCCTAATCCAGCGTCTCGAATCGCACTCCCTCCAAATCAAGTCCAAAATCCAATCCTACCTAGTCTCTCACCACGGCGACTTCTCCAACCTCTTCTCCCACTGCAACGACGCCGTTTCGCGCTCCGACGAGATATCCGGCCGCGTTTCCGAACTCCTCTCCACCGTCTCCAACCGTCCGATCGACGCCGAGATCGCGGACATCGTTAAGGAGATGAACGGGAAGATGAGGGAGGTGAGGGCGAAGCGTGAGTTGCTGGAGTTGATGAGGATAATTGTGGAAATCAGCGAGAAGATCAATTCGGCGAGAGATGCGCTTATGAACGGACGGCTGATATTCGCCGCCGAGGAACTGAGGGAGCTGAAGAAGGCTCTCGGAGTCTCCGACAGTGACGATCGAGTGGATGAGAGAGAGCCGGTGGTGTACGGATTGTTGAGGAAAGAGTGGTCCGATTGCTTCGAGGAGGTAACAAGATGAATTTCTTGTTGTGTTGAATCAAATTTTTTTTATTTTTTCCTTTTGGTGATTTTTATTTGAGCTTCTGATTGTGTTGTTTAGAGGAATTCGATTTCGGTTTGTAGATTCAAGAAGTGCTTTTCAAGTTCATGGCGAATGCGGTGCAATTCGATCGGGAATCAAATGCGGTTCGAGTCAAATATGTGTTAAGTGACGCTGGAATTGCCAGGATTGAGCTCCGTACAGTTTTAGAAGCTTTAGATGTACGTTAACATGATTGCCTTGTGCTCCTTTGCTTAAATTCAATGCAAGTTTTCTTGTTTTATCAATTACGTTTACTGCATTTTAACATGTAAATGGAATCCATTCGAGTACGTTTAGCATTGCAATCATTTGATTTAGTACGGAAAACTATAATTGTGACAGAAATTCAAATGGAAATATTGGTACTTTAGATTTTAAGTATAATTTGATGCATATATCGAAAATGTTGATTAATATTGGAAAATTTCAGGGAGAATAATCATCGTTGTTAATGTAAAAGACCTTGATTTATGGATATTTCGTTCTCTCAGAAACAGTATCAGTGTGGTCATTTTATAGCAATATGACAGAAATATTGGAAACATCAAGGATATTTCCATGCTTGTCTGTAATCATGATAGCCTTGTGTTTTAGTTGTAAATATACTTCTGAGATTGTTTTTTCCGTAGGTGGTTGGCATTTTGGATTACGGGCTTGCGAAAGTAGCAGATTTGATGATTAAGAATGTCATCTCTCTGGCTGTGAATTATAGGTCTCCTGTTTCATTTGTGGATGAAATTGTCCAAGACGCTGAAGTAATGACTGGAGCTGTGCTAAAGATAGTTCCATCACAAGATCCGAAGGTAGATCATGTCATGCTATTTCAATGTTTTAGTTGATTGCCTATTAAGCTTTAACAATACTCTTTAGAAGTGATTTGAGTAGAGCATGTAATGTGCGAAAGAAAATTGTTGATTGATGATGTATATCTTGGCTTGCATTGGTTTAATTACTATGATTTTATAAACGAAAATAATTCTGTTTAGCCACAGTTTCATAGACTCGTTAAGTTTTGATGAAAAATTGAACCAAAAATGATTCTGTCAGTTGATCTATAACAATGGTTTTGTAAACATGTTTGCTGGAGTGGCTACCAAAAATAATACTGCTTTGTTGATCTATAGCAATGGTTTTATTAACATTTTGGTTGTAGCGAGTACCGACTGTTGTTGTGAATCATTTTTCCTATCTTCAGGTTGAGAATGAGGGCAAGACTATTTACTCGGGGATTACTCAGATAATAAGGTTTGTCTGCAAATGCATATGCTTCGACAATGGATCTTGGATACAAAGTTTTGGAAGGTTGACATGGCCAAGGATTTCAGATTTGATTATTTCTAATTTTCTTTCAAAGGTTTGGTCTTCCATTCTTGGAACATTAAGTAGTTTATTTACCCTCCTGTGCAGAATTTGTCGATCCGTACATGTGAATTTGAGTTTAACAGTTTGGGCATATTTATCTATTGATCCTTCCCTTGTTTTAGAAACCTTCAGAGATGTTTTCATTAGGGTGCCTTTTTGCAGCTACTGTTTTGTTATGATAGTATTCCAATCTGTGATGCATACAAAATTGCAGAAGCTAATGGAGTGTTTTGATTATTACAGTCGTCTTACACTAGATTCTTAGTCACTACTTGTGCAGCGTGCGTATGTATTCTTTTGCGGAGGGGAGTAAGTGGAATGATGTTTGTTTCCATTTTGGTCGCATGGGACTGTTGTTTTATTTTACATTTTTCCATTTCTAACAATGTAGGATCATTATTCAGGTCATTTGGTTATCTAGATGGTTGACTTGATAGAAAATAAAAAAACAATTAAAAAAGGAAAAAAATATGATATGTTTTGTTTTTAGATGTCTTATAAGTGGACAATAGCATTGGAAATATGGAATTTATAAACTTTGAATGGTTTTCTGCGTATGTGTACTTTTGAGATGACTTAGAGATGTATATTCTTGTTATGCAAGTTTCTTGTGTTGAATAAGATTTCCTATTTCAGGTTGTGCCTCAAGATGCGTCAAAACTTGCTGACTTTGAGAAGATCATTAAACGCACATCTGAATTTGAGACTGCTTTGAAGGAAATAACCTATATTTCAACATCAGATGACAAGGATAACAGGTTAAGTGAGTTCGCAGAAAATGTTGAGGTTCACTTTGCATCTAGGAAGAAGATGGAAATACTGGCAAATGCTAGGAAATTGCTCCTTCAATGTGATTTTGCAATTCCTCATGTGAGTATTTAAGGCCGGTGTTAATACTTTTATAGTTAATTCCTATGTTAGCTTTAAGACAATGGAATTCTCCACAGGATTATACCAAGAATGCTAGGATGGCTTCAAACAAGTCCGAACATATTGTTCTCCTGCTGTTTCTGTCAGAGAGGTGTGTAGTATCAAAAGCAGCTCTTCAACTGATGGAGCTTGTGCATCAGACGCTTAAGGTACAGAACATAGAATTAACCTTATTGGATTCTGTTGGAAAATATTATAAAGATCCGATATCATTTTAATACACATATATCTTATGTCTAAAAGGGTTTTCTGATCCTATGTACAGGATGTTTGCCTGTCATCCTCCAGAGTTGCTTTGGAATTCTATCATGCTGCCAGAGATATTTTGCTTCTTTATGAAGTTGTCATTCCTGTCAAGGTTAGGTTAGCTCTTGGAAGGCAGTCACATAATCAATACTTACCTTTCAATAGTTCAAATGTTTGTTGCATATGAATTTGCTAGGTATAATAAGAAACTATTAGGGCCTTCTTTTGGAGGTTGAATTTCAAAGTTATCCGTCCCAAAATGAATTTTATGAAAATAATTTCAAATACCTTGTCTGCTTTATGGGCTTGTATTGACAATGCCCTTAAAGAGTATTCTTTTTCTTTGATTATAGTGAAGTGGGAAGGTGTTATGGGATGTTAGTTTCGTTCCTGAAGAAAAAAAGAAGCTTGTTTGAAGATAGCATTTATAAAAGTTTCGTTACTGGGAAGATAGAGACGAGGCCATTTGTTGATGCTGGATTATTGAGCTTTTCATGTGCATTCACAAACCATAAGTTTAATGTTAAAGTTTAAATTTTGTTTTCCTTTCCTTTTTATTTTTCCCTGTTCTTTTTCAACTTAATATTTGTTCGGTTATTGTGAAAAATGTCGTTACTGGAAAGAAAGAAGCCAGTTGTTGATGCTGGAGCATTGAGCTTTCATATGTGTGCACAAGCCACAAGTTTTAATGTAAAAGTATGAGTTTGCATTCTTTTATTTTATTCTTTTTCAACTTAACACTGGTTCACTTCTTGTGAAAGATTCTGTTCAGTTCGAGTAACCAGAGCTTGATTTATACTTTGGTCTTGTGGTATCTCTTTGTTTCATGTTTCTGTATTTATTGATGTCTGTAAAGTCATCTTGGTTGTTGTGGTAACCTTCTTGTTTCTCTTTTGAAGCTAGAAAGGCAGCTTGAAGGCATCAACCAAGTAGCCGTTCTCTTGCATAATGATTGCCTTTATCTATCTCAAGAGATTCTTGGGCTTGCATACGAGGTATACTTTAAGGAAAATAATATTTTGTACACACTCGCACACACAGAACACGTATAGATCTCTCTCCCAACATGTGTACTTATGCGATTAAGACCCTTTTTTTCACCAGTATCGCCCAGACTTCCCAAGTTCCATCAAGGAACATGCTGTATTTGTTGATTTAGCTCCAAGATTTCAATTAATGGCGGAGGAGATTCTGCAGAGGCAAATTCAGCTGATTATCTACAATTTGAAAGAGGTGCAACCACATTTTAATGTGCTACTCAATTGTAAATTATTGGCCTGAAATTCTGTAACCAACCTCTAGTCTAGATTTTCAATTCTCTATCTAGACTGCTGAAAAATTTATGGTTGTTACTTGTTAGGCTATAGATGGCGCAGATGGATTTCAGAATACCCATTTGAAGCAAGAATATGAATCTGCAAAGTTTAGCATAGATCAGGTAGCGATGCTTCATTTGAGCCTAATGTATTGTAATCATCATTTTTCCGAGTTGGTCTTGCAATTGTGATTCTCGTTTCCGAGTGTGTAATCGCTAATGACTGGATTCATGTATGTTGATCAGGTTGTTTTCATTCTGGAGAAAGTACGTATCATATGGGAGCCACTCTTAATGCCTTCGACTTACAGAAGAAGCATGTGTGTGGTTCTAGAGTCGGTTTTTTCTAGAATTACAAGCGACATACTACTTATTGATGATATGGCAGCCGAAGAAACATTACAGGTAAAATCTAACCTATCAATTATCAGAATCATTTTTCAAAACTTGATGGTTGTGTGCTTATGCAGTTGATGTTATCTCATTTTTTCTTGTTACGTCCATAGCTTCGAAGACTTATTCAACTGATGCTGGAAAGCTCATCTTCGCTATTGGAATCCCTGGCGGTTCACCATCAAATGGATAATGCAACAGAGAGTACAGCCAAAACACTATATGATCTCATACCATCGTTGGTGAAGATCCGTAAAGTGGCAGGCATGTTTTCATATTGAATGATTATTATTATTATTGTTTTAAAAACTAGTAGAAAACTGGGAAATGCCTAGCAACAAAACCCTAATATCCGTCTTCATTTATCTCCTTCATTTTCCCTTTCAGAATTATTAGATATGCCTCTTAAGTCAATTACGGCAGCTTGGGAAAGTGGGGATTTGCGCGGAAGTGGTTTTACAGCAAAAGAGGTATGAGCTACACTTACTTGAGCACATACGTTTATAAAAATAATATAAAATAAAATTTGAAAAAAAAAAAAAATCAGTTGGCTATTACGATTCAGTGTTTTAGTTTAACAAAGAAACTGTTGTCTCTTATATAAAGCTCTGGTATAAACCTGAGACCGTCCACGTAGAACCAAAATATTGAAGAGACTGAATTCTCTTATGATCAAATATCTTATTGTGTTCAACATTTCTTTCCCTTGTTGCGCTTCATTTTCATTCGGTTTATTTTAGTTGCATTTCTTGGAATTTGTCTTCAGGTTCAAGATTTTATCAAGGCCATATTTGCAGATTCTCCTCTGAGAAAAGAATGCTTATGGAGATTAGAAAATGCTAGCTTCTAGAAGCCCCATTCAATTTTTCCATGCAACTAAAAGAAAGTAGGAAGGTTGAACAAGTTGCCGAAACAGGATATACACTCTACTAGGTTATTATAGTTTTGTTAGTGAAGCAATTTATTAATGTCAAAGAAAGAATTGCCTTCTGACGAACTTTTATCTGCTAAAGTAAAACTCGGTGCTAGAGTTGCTGCTTTTCTTTTATTTTATTTATTTGATGAAAGGAGATGTAAAAGAGGAGATAAGGTCGGAGCAGGGAAATTGTTTATTTATATTTATTTGTAGTCGGGCAAATCACCTGAATGACACAAATTTAGATATCATTACACCAACATGATACAAAAGATTAACACTAGACCAATATGACACAAAATTAAACTGAAGTTAACCAAAATTTGTGTCATGTTGATCAAGAATTGAGAATTTATGTTATATTGATCAATAGATGAAAAAAATATAATTATTTAGTTTTTTTTTTTTTTTTTACACTCTACTGAGTAATGAAAATCTCGAAAATTTTCTCGATTGTTAGAGAAAAATTAACCTATTATAAGTGTTTAATCAGGATTTCAAGTAGTTGCTAGCTGCTAGATCTCGTAATGGAACTTGGATGGTAGAATACCAAGGCTGTGTAGTTTATGTAATTTTAGACCTATTTTGCTTTTCCCACTCTTTTTTCAAAATCATCCACAAATTAATTTTAGAACTAAAAAATTATTTGTTCTATCCCTTAGTTTTCCTAAAATGCCTTTATAATCAAAATTATTTATCTTTCTTCTTTTTCTATATATTAAATCTAAACTATTGTACAGTTTTTTTTTTTTAATATGTTTTGTTTTCTTTTTATTTTTAATTTTTTTTCCCACAAGATTTCTTTTTTACTTTTTTAGATATCCATTAAAAATTTTTCATTGGTTTATATGTTGAGATAAAAAACTATATGAACTTATTATTTGGTATAGTTCTTCTTGAGACGATAAAAACTTGAGGATAATAAACTGATGAAGTTGAGTATTCCACAAGTACGGTTGAAAATATTATGAATTTGATTAATATTTCATTAGATAATTAAAAAAAACTAACAATTCAGAGTTTGTATAAATTTCTAATAATTTCTTTCATTTATTTAAAAAATAAATAATCAATCAAATCAATATATTAATTATATATTCACACCATACATACATGTTTTCTATTTGTTTGTTAGTTCTTAAAAAACAAAAAACTAGTTGTAATATGGCATTACAAAAATTATTGAAAAATATGAATAATAACAAAGAAAGTAAAAGAATCTTCTCTTTAAAAAAAATCTTGTGAAAATGAATTAAAAAATAACAATTGTGAAACATTTAAAAAAAAAAAAGTAAATAATTTTATAAGATTTTGGAAAAATTAAAGATGAAACAAGTAGTTATTTAATTTTAAAATTAATATAACAAGTAATTTTTAAAAGTGTGAAAAAGTAAAATATAAGATGTCAATAGACTCATCCAAAGTTAAAGGCTCAAGTACCAAGTTAAAATCCTCAAATCAACGGAAAAAATAAATAAATAAATAAAATCACCAGGCTCAAATCAACTTATGGATTACTTCATTCATGTAATGTTCTTCTACATTCTTCCATTAACAGTATTCTTCCATTAAACAGAGAGCCATAACTTTGTTTTGCCGCGAGTGGACGTTCGGAACGTAGAGTTTTGAAAATGTTTTTTATTGGAAATAAATGAATATTTAGAGTTATACGTTAATTATGATAGTTAAAAAATATAAAAACTTTAAATATGTTGAAAAAAAAAAACCAATTAATATTATTTCATTACACTCATTATTTTATAAAAAAATTTTCATCTTCAAAAAAATTATGAACTTTAAGTTTTTTTTTTTAACATTAAAAAGCAGAGATTTGAAAATGTTAAAAGGAAATTGGTTTACTTATTGAAAAAAAAAAAAAAAGAAGATAAAATATTTGAAAAACTCCAATTGGAGTGTATACTCCAACCTCTAATTGTTTAAGCAAATTGGTGATTTACTGTGGCTTCAAAAATGAGGAGACGTATCCTTTTGCACACGTTGTTTTGTACGGGTGTTGCACTTGATTTACTAAAAAGAAAAACAAAAATACATTATCGTCTTCCTCGTCAGAAAACACTTGGGAGAATGGAGAAAAGTCATTTTAAATAAAACTACTGGCAAACACAGATTGACGACCCCGAAAAATCCAAAAAAATCTTTTATTGCCTCTATCTCATTTTCCCTTCTCAACTACGAGTCTAACAGTTCACAACTCATCCTTGCTCGCAGTATCTTCCCCCATTAGCTCTTCAAGGGAAAACTCGTCCTCCTCAATGATCTCTCCGTCTTTACCATCCCATGGTTCGGTCTTCACTATTGTGGGAACACTTTCTAGCGGCAAGTTTCCTTTTCCTCCAAGCCCAACTTCCCTCACGAATTCTCTGGTAAACCAGAGTACGATCGTTAGAATTTTTTACTCATTTGCTATGATGGTTTTCGAGAACAAGAGAGAGACGACTTACGTTATGTGTTCAAGCTCGAAAGCACTCTTGAGTGGCGCATAAACATTTTTCTTCACGTTTAGGGCTACCAAAGCTGGATAGCCATACCCGCCAACTCCAACACCCTGTTCAAGATCTGGCTGCTTACCAGCAGCTGCCCAGACATAGCTGAAAAAACAAACCGAAACATAACATTTATCTTCACCAATAGGTTTTTTCCAAGGGCCATGCTAACAATTCCGTCTTTGTGCTTAAGGCACCTCAGTGGTTAATGCTGTGATTCAATATGATATTCAACAGATAAAGCTGCCTGGGGGAAAAAAAAAAAAAAAAAAAAGGGGGGGGGGGGGGGGGGTGGTGGTCGGGGGGTGGGTGGGAAAGGAACATAAAGCTAAAAAAGAGGGCGGATTTGGAAGATAAAAGATTGGAATGTTTTCTTGCCTGTAGTGCCTCCTCTTGAACTTCTCCGCAACTGACAATAACTGCTGAATGTACTTGTTCCTCCCTTCTGCTTTAGAATCCAAAATATCGGGGAGAAAAGCGACAAAACAGATGACAGCAGAACCACATTTTTCTTCCAAGACATCCTGCACGGAAACATTAGAGATGTTTTCAAAACATTAGTATCGTAGGTAATAATTCCATGCTGAAGCATCAGTAAGGAGAAGAGAGCTTACCGGGCCAGTAAGCTCAGTCACTTCCGGAGGTGCAACATTTGTTTCCAGCTGTTCAAGAGCGAAGGATTCGATTGCCGAAGCACTCCTTGCACCTTCATAAGGTGTTGGGCTATCTTTGTCAGCACCAAAGACCAAGATAGTGGGAAAACCTTGAACATTGAATCTGCTCATCAGAGACTGGTAAAACCACCACATTAGAACCAAATGACTTCAAAATTCACATTGCCACATGAAAGGGTAAAAACAGTGATAAGCAAAATATCAAAATTATGAAGAAAATAATAAAACTTAAATAACCGAACATTCTACAGTAACCATCATTGTTTGAACAGCATTTCATCTCAGTATACATTCAACACAAAAAAGACATCGGATAAAGGATCTGACATAAGAACACCATACCAAGGGGTAGGACTACTAACATAACTAGACGGATTAACAAGTTTTGCAGAGCCGCATCCGATACTGATAAAATAACCATAATGGGATAAAGTAGGAGGCTATCCCTAAGATTCTCATGACTTTATGCATAAAAGAACACCTTAGATAAAAGTTAGTCAGACAAGTAATTAACACATCTATATGCAGAGGAAAACACGAATGACTATATAAAAACCATATGTTGATTTGTATTCCATGTCGCTTCATGGATTTTCAAGCTTACCTTTTCTGCATCACAGTCCACATGACCTAACTTCACCTTCCCCATCAAGTTATTAGCAGCCTTCTTCCACTCAGGTGCCAATCTCTTGCAGTGTCCACACCTTAAAAAAGAGAGAATTTAACGCAGGTTATAATAATCGCTCAAGTAGCTGTACCTTATACCAAGGTTTAGACAGAGACAATGGTCATCATTAATCAACACATACCCAAATAAGGATATACCAACAAAAACATACTTACCAAGGTGCAAAGAACTCCACAATCCAAAGGTCTTTACTTTTAATTACAAGCTCATCAAAATTGTGAGAATTTAATTCTACTGAAGCACTAGGTTCTGACTTTCCATTTGAACCACCAGTTGCTTTTCCATCTAAACGTTCCTTCAGAAGTGTCTTTATCTGTATTCACATATCAATAAGAATTTTCCTTTAATAATAAGTTAAATATAAGGAGTGCAAGTTGTTAGTGCAGTCATTACATAGTAAAGTTAAACAGGAGGGAATGTCGAATTTAACACTTTTGACACACCGCACCGAATCTACGTCATTATCAGCCGCAAGACATTTTGGTTAATCAACTTCCTGAAGGACTATAGATTACTATGCACGTCATAGATAAAAAAATAAATGGAAAGTTTAAGTGGAGTTTTTACAGGGATAAAACTAACCTGTTTGAGTGCAAACTCTGCGATGGGTTTGACATCTCTCGCTCCTTGATAGTCTACAGGAGGTTTTCCAGGCACAAATACTTTAATTGTTGGAAACCCTTTAATTCCATATTCCTATAGGGCGTCAATCACCAACATGCACAGAAAATTACAGTATTTAGTAAGTGACTAAAAACCTCTAAATCAGGAAGATTTCAGATCAAACGCGCAGTCTATACACTATAAGGTCAATAGAAGACAAAATAACAGCTTTTTACTTCTTTAGCTACATGGAAATAGAAATATCAAGTATCAACACAGAAAAAAGCTAAAAGGAATTATCCCATCTGATATTTAATCATGAAAAATATGCAAAAGGCATAAAAGTGAAATCTCATCTTATCCCTAACCTCCACAGAGAAAGTATTTTCCAACCATATTACCACTATAATATCTGGTAACACACAAACCAGGAGAAGAAAGAGAGAGAACTTTTTCTGTCTTCTTAGGAGTAGGAAAATTACTACAGGATTCACAAAATTGAAGCATGTGCTATGCCAAACGAAAGATGAGCTGAATCAAACGATGCTTCGGAATGCTGAAGTTATGATGTCTTTCATAGCTATGAAATCATCTAGGAAGGTTCATACAGAAAATTGATGACAGTCAACAGACAAATGTTTAGTTCATGGGATTATGGTGAAAAAAATCTGGCCCCACTAAATACTGGTAATTGCAGGACTAGCTATAGGAAACCTGAGCTAGAGACTTGTGTTCATCAGCATCGAGAGCGGCTACAGTAGCCACTCCCTTCAAGACGTCAGCTGCCTTCTCCCATATAGGTGTTAATGCTTGACAATGTCCACACCACGGTGCAAAGAATTCAACTAGAACAACTTTGTTGGAATTCAAAACCTGCAAATATGGTTTCTTAGATGTGTTTGTAGTGTAACATAGAGTTAAAAAAAAAGTATCTTTAAATGCAAAAACTAAAACCAAAGAGAGAATGAAAAAAATGCATAAATGATTACGAAAGAGAACTCATTTCAACAAATTCATTCACAAGTAGTATCTACTATGCAATAAACTACTCTAAGATCAGTAAAACAGAGGAGAATAAACAATTTAATACAAAACTAATTTAAAATTAGTATTGTAGGAAAAAAATTTTGGTTAAAATCCCTATGACTCTCAACTAGCTGAAAAAAAAAAAAAAAAAAAAAAAAGATATGGTTTTGTTACAACTAAAAAATGCGTAATATAAGTTTCATTACCAAAGTAAGTTTCTTTCCTAAAAAACTCCAGAAACTGAAACTTGAGAGCTTTAGATTTAAAGGACGTACATTTGATTAGCAAGTGTACAAAAATCCAATAGAATAAGCTAAACGAAAGTTCACCGATTAAAAAGTGACAAAAATGATCTCCAAATCAAATCACCAAACATCAAGGAAACGTTTTGTTTTCAGAAAAACTAACAAGAAATGATCAGAAACGAAAGATTAAAAAAAATTTTAAAAAAATGATCACTGCCCAGGAGAATTTTTCTTAAAAAAGAAGACGAATTTCCCATAACTGATCAGAAAAATTCGCGAAACAGAAAATGAGTATTGCTGCAAATCTGGGTACGAATTGAAATCAAACCTTGGACTTGAAGTTGGAAGCAGTTAGCTGAACCACTGACGAAGAAGGTCCATAGAGTGCGTGACAGACATTGAAGACGAAGAAAAATATCAAAAATACTGTCAAATATGACCGATCTCCTCTCATTTTCTCTCTCTCTCTCTCCTCTCTCTCTCTCTCTCTCTAAGATTTGTTGATTTCTTATTCAAATCAGAGCAGAAACCTCTCGAGACGGGGAAGAAGAAGAGGAACTCAAGTATTATTAGCTGCGAACCCATTTACGTGTATCGACCAATCATATTTCTACACGTCAGCTACGTAGTTCCCCACTTTATTTCTTTTGCCAAAAGGCTTCGAGTGGATTAATATTTTTATTTCTAATTTTACTTTTCATTCTTCAAGTACAACACAAATTGTATTTGAAGAATACGTGGTAAAACAATTTTTATATACTTTATAGATAGAATTTTATTTAAGATCATTAAAATTTAATCGAATAGATAAGATATTAAAAATACATAATAACTAAAAGAAACATTCATCTATTGGATAATAAAAAAATAAAAAAAATTAAATTCCTTCTTTTATAAATATTTTTTAATTAAAAAATTAAAAAATGAAAAAAAATTTGAAAGAGGGTTGCCAGGGATAGCGGAAGGCCGCCAGGGACAATGCAAGGACGTCGAGGAGGGGACACCGATGGGGCCCAAGGTCGCGCAACAGGTGGGGGGTGATTTTGTCAGCAGGGGCGATTCGTGAATGGATGATTGTGTTGGGGGGGGGGGGGGGGGACCTGGATTGCGAATGGGTCGAAACGACACGGGGGAGGGGGCGATTTCGTTGGCGTGGTGGGGGGAGGGGGGGGCACAAGGGGAATCAAGCGAGTGGGTGATTTGTTTTTTTTTTTTTTTTGGGAGGGGGGGTGGTGGGGAGGGTGGTTGACCTCCTGGGAAAAGGTGATTTCCTTCGGGGGGAGGTCATGGATCCAGGGTCGGTGGGTGCCAGAAGGTCGTCGGAGGGGGGTGCGGGGATGATGGTGGAAGGTCAGTAGGGGTGGAGTTTCTCTTGCCTTCTCCATTTTTTTTTCTTTCTTTTTTTTTTTTCACTTATTCTATGATACTATGTGACATTACATACAATAACTCATATACACCCTAATTTTTATGTCATCCGATAAAATCTTAACGGTCTAAAATGGAGGTCTACCAATAATGATCAATAGTGACTTTCAAAGAGTCTCTACCACAACCTTGCCTTTCTTTCTTATCAAAACAATAATAATAATAATAATAATAAAATACAACACAAATTTGAGTTTTCACAATGACCTATCATTATAGTTAGTTTTACAATGATGTGACATTATCTTGAATTTTTTTGTATTTTTACATGAATAATTCTTACATTAGTATTCTGTCAAAAACTGAAAAAAAAAAATTGATTTTATGAATTTTAATTGATTTAAAATCTAAAATCATAACTAAACGTTTTTAGAAAGAAAAATTTTTCTTTCAAAATATCTCTAGAGTATGAAAGTACGGTTTATATTTCAAAACAAGTAGATTTGAGATAATTTCCCAATGCCACTGCACAATAAATAGATCGACTAGTTATTGTCTTTCTTTCGCAAATAAAAATGAGCTTTACACTCAACTTTATCGACCTTTAAATTTTTTTTAAATTATTTTTAACATAGTGGTATCTTTCAGTAAATTTTCAATCTCAAGGTTAGAGAAATTGTAATTTGTTGGTTGGTTTCTTAAAAATATTAAAAACAAAAGAAAATCAAAAATTCGAATTTTACACTGAAATTTTTTTTTTTTTGAATAAATTATGTTTGAGATAGAAATCAGCAGCAGATGTACCAAGACATCCCGATTATGTCGACACCCCTCTAGCATTCTCTTCATTTCCCTATCCCAAAGAAATTTTATTAAAATGGAAGAAAAAGTTTACAAAGAAATAAAACGGGATAAATGCACACACAAGCACCGAAAAAGAAAATTGAAACTAAATACATCCTAGGATAAGAAATCCGAACTGAAGGTCGAGAGATGCTCCCAGACGTTAAAACCAAGATTTAAACCTTGCTCACATTTCCAAATATGCCTCATTAAAATCCTTTTAGTCAAAACCCAATGGGAAAAAGACTAAAAGGGAAAAAGAGTACATATTTACCTAGAAGGCCGAAATTTATAGTTTAGTAAACCTGCAATGTTACATTGAATTTCTCTAGTGCATAACTTAGGAACTTGAAACCACCACTCGGAGCTGTTAATATGAATTCCATATGACACCAACTTATCTGTCACCGAGTTTCCTTTACGGAAAATGTGCACTGCTCAGTAATTTATTTTGCTGAGATAATTAAGGACGTTGATCTATTTGCTCCTATATTTCCAAGGAACGGAATGACTTTTCTACTGCAAAAGTTCAATAATGTAAGTGGCACTTTCAAACCAAAGATTATCCCAGTGATATTGTTTTGGCATAATCTAAGGCAGTGATGATATCCAAAAGTTCAGCCTCTAAAGCATAAGCCACTCCAATGGGACAAGAAAAGCATCCTTTGCAAAAACCTCGATAAGTCCGAAATATACCACCACAACTAGCTGGACCTGGAGAACCGTTTGTAGAACCATCAGTATTAACCTTAATCCAACCCGGATTCAGAGGGAGCCATTGAACTTCAATAATCTTGGGAACCTTGCCTACTCTACTCTTGATGTTTAGACAATGCAGAATCAACAGATCTGAAATTGAATTTCTCATACAACCATTTTCTAAATAATCTACCTCGTAAACCCCATTATTAATGCAGGTCATCACATAGTGCAAGGAAGGTAATTTATCTTTGAAAATTGCATCGTTCCTAACTTTCCATATCAACCAAATCGATGTCATAATTGAAGCTGCCCATAAAGTAAAAATCTGATAACTGAATTTTTGCTTTAAGGCAGACTCCAACAAATTAGTGATGTTAGAGGTCAAAACAACTTTCACAACAAAAACCTCATAAATGTAATCCCATATCTTTATTGCGAACAAAAAATTAAGAAAAAGATGCTCAATGGTTTCTTCCGCCGACATACAAAATCTGCAACAAGATGCGAGAGAGAAACCATGCAATTTAAGGGCGTTTTCTATGGCCAGTTTATTGTGCAAGATTTTCCAAACCGTAATAGATCTTTTAGGTTGAATACCACATCTTCAAATTTTAGTTCCCCAATTGGTGATGTCGCCTTTCGAACGAAGATGTTCATAGAAATCCTTAGTTCTTGGAATTCCCGTCAAGCAAGGAGACCAAATGATTTCATCTTTGCAACCCTCAGCAACAGTAACATGCTCAATGTCCTGAACAATATCCGGAAATAACTTGTCAAAAATTTCTGGAAGAATCCATTTATCTTGCTGTCGAAAATCTCTGACTTTAGTTTCCACCTATAATCCCGTAGGAATGTTGATTTTTGAGTTCAGAGGATAACTTACCCAATTATCAGTCCAGAATTTTACACTGAAATTTATTTACATGCTTACGCATAGATCTATGTATGTGTGTATATGTATACATACACATAACATAAATAGAAAACAAAGGTGATAACAAATTTCTCATCGTTCTTTTATTTTTAAATTTTTTTTCTCACTGATTTTTGCCAATTCGAAATCACTTTTCCTTCCACTTGGAGTTGGTAAATTGCGAGTTATTATCTTGCAATTAAAAATAATAGTAAAAATACCAACAACAACAACTACTTATGGCAAATAATTTATATAAATAACCAACAAATAACAACCCTTAACATGTGCAAATAGTCAATCCTAAGCAAAGTTTTCTATTCTAAATTATTTTCTCTTCTTAGGTGTAAAAGGCGGGAGGTAATGTATTATTTAAAAAAAAAAAAAAATCATGTCAATGACAGTTTTAATGTCTTAACTTTTTAGGGGAATTTGGAACATTTTTTATTTTTTATAAAAGACGAATGGTTAAAAAAGATCATTTTCCCATATATCCATGTGTTCTTGCTACAATTATTATAGAAATAATATTAACATAAATTAAAGGTTCATATTACAAAAATAAAAAAGCCACCCAAACATGTCAACTTTTGCAATTCATGGTCCATTTCTTTTTCCCTTGACGTCAAGGTTACATAAGAACAAAAAAACCTTTGAAATCAATAACAAACTAAGAACAAAATCATCAAGCTAAAGCTGCAAAGAGATTCCCAAATAAATAAATAAATAAAAATTACAAAAGGCCAAAGAAGGTCCCCATTCTGTTACAAGTAACAAACCAAAAAGGCAAGCTCATGAGATAAGCAAGCTCTGCCTATAAAAGCTTCCACATAATCCTTGTGATGACAATATAGATACCCTAACTCTTTTTTCATATTAAAAACAAACACCATAGAGTTTTCCACCATCACAAGCTTGTGGGAAACATGGCAGAGAAGGGTCGGAGATCGGTGAAGCTCGTCGAATATGCAAGGAAGATTAAGAAACTCTTTAGGAAATCCAAAGGGAAAATTTGTGACAATGGGGAGAAATTAGCTTCACCCCCCTCTGTCATTTGTTGTGATGAGCTCTTCTTTGAATCAGAAAAGAAAGGTAAGTTTGTAAAAAAGATAAGCGATGATTCGTTTATGGCGGCTTATATCATAGCCCAGAAGCATTTTGCTCTCAGGCCAAACATCTACATTTGAGGGAGAGATCAAGTTCTCATGAATGCTTTTGTTGTATGATTTGTGTTTCTTGAACATGTTCAATTAAAAAAGAAATCTTTACTTTTATCTTCTTCTTTTTTTTTCTTTTTTTTTTTTTTTTCTCTGTGTGTGTGTGTGTGTGTGTGTTGAAGCTTAACTTTTATCTTACAAGATCTGTTATTCTACAATTGCCACAATAGATTCCTAGAACTCAAAGCTAGTGATTTTGTTAAATCTAGAAAAAGTTCCGATTTTAATTAACATTCAATTAGCCTTAATAACATGTTTTGCGGAATGAGAATCGCATCAACACATAAAATTGGAGACAGAAGTGATTTCTGAGAAACTTATTATTGCTTTTTGTTGTCTGTCTTGCATTCTAGACATGAGTCCTATATCTGTTGTCCTATTTTTTTCAAAGACAAGCTTACTACTTAATAGCTTCAAATACATAACCCAGATTTTTTTTTTTTTTTTTTTTTTTGTTAAGGAATAAGGCTAACGATATCTAATTTTTAACACACACAAAAAGCTTTACACATTACTTTTTTTTTTTTTAATGATTCTTATTTAGCTATAGAATACCAACTAGAAGCACTCTCTTTGGCTTCTTCAACATTGAGACGCTCATAGGGACACTCAAGCGTTCTGACAGTTTCCTTGCAACCCAAGAAAACCCTCTCAGCCTTATAAGTTTCTTCCCTATCCCGTTTCAGCTGAATCTCATATCCTCACCTCTATGCCTGAATCACGGACAACCTCGTCGATGGCCAGCACACCTCCGCCATCTTCTCCAGCACTGGCAGCCTCAATTTCCAGTCACGGGATATAACAGAACAGAGACTATACTTACTCTCTGCATAATGAAATTGCTTTTAATGGAGGCATGGTGTTATATTTCATGGAATCCAAGTACGATTCCTGTAATCCCCGAGTAGGGCCTACTGCTCCTAACCAAGCTAGATGGCTTTTGTGAGCTTGATCGTCAACAAGAATGTTTAATAATAACTCTAATGATGGGACCCTATCACACGATGACGAGTGTGTCACTGTCACCTCAACCCCGCCGAATACGTTAACAATGAGAGACACAGAGGCGTCATTTCAACTTTCAAGCATGCTAAATCGGGTACCGGAATAACTGTAACAAGCTTTCACATTTAAAGTCATCAAAAGAACCAACAAACACTCAAACTTTAGGCCACATAATCACTATATTCCTTTACAGCTAGTTATTCAATTTTTCTAATGAAACGTCTGAATTAAACAATATTACTACATAAATTCATAACTTTTGCGGCTATAAATTAAACTGCATACTTGAACAAATTAAAATAAAAAAGTAAAATGACACTGATGGAGTAATAGATAACCTGAAGGGATTCCATTTAAATCTCTTTTACAGAGTACCTTTTTTTTTTTTTTTTTGGCCACAATTACATGCTCACAAGGGGCAATAAACCATTCACACTATAAGGAAATTATTTGTGGTTGAAATTAAAAAGCTAAGGCTAAACAATCCCAACTAAACTAAATATATAAATCAGTACGTTATTATGCTAAATTCTTAGTGGAGTTTAAAGAAGTCCATAATAGGGGAGTACACAACTTTGTTGGCGTCGACACCCAAGACAAAATCTCCATGAGCATATTCCTTCACAAACTGAACCACCAACTTATCTCCAGCATGATTCTTAAGCTTGTCAAGTAAAATCTGAACGTCGGCAACATCGGCCAGAAAATCCTTCGCTCCGTAGCTGATGAATAGAGGAACCTCAGTCGGAATGCTACTGAGGTCGTATGATGGCGGAGTCAGTGTCCCGTAATGCTTCATGTTGTCAATTACATTTTCGTAATTAAACTTTGCCATTGTGCCATCTCTGATCACTGTCCAAAAAAAAATAAGAAAAAAAAAACCGATAAGCAAACTTCTTTGAATTTTATAGAAGTTGAAAAACTTGATATTTCGACAGTGATCGAAGAACTTACTCTGAGCTAAATGAATTAAGTTCTTCGTCGCAGTTGACTGAGGTTCGTGGTCAAGAAAAGGGCCAACCTCGGATTTGTCAATACAGCAATTTGGACCTATTAATTAAGTTGCAAAAAACAATTTAATCAGTGTTTGATAGGAAGTGATAATAATAGCTTCAATGCAAATTCCTAAAGCAAACATTTTGAACATTGAAAATGTTTACCTGTTAAAGAAGCCACTAAGTTAAGGCAGTCAATGCCAGGTTTATTGCAGACATTTTCAAGAAGTTTGGCAAGTTGTTGCCTGTTAAGAAGTTAAGTTGGTAAAATTCTCGAAGTGGTTCAAAAAGTATGTGTGTGTGTATATATATATATAAAGATTTCCATCTAGTAGGTGTCTCACCCCTTTGGAATAAACTCGCGGACACCCAACCAGTAAATTTCCTGTCAACAAACAAAAAAGAAATTCACATGAACTAATCTAAAATCCATAGTTAAAGAACAAACAGATAAGTTAGAGCTTGTGTTACTTCAGCTAAAAAAAGATCAGCAATAGCTCTTGTGAGCAAAGAAGGAATGCGACTCAGAAAAGCAACCGGGGCAAGCAAAGCGGCGGATCTTAGCGTGTCTAAGAGCTTGCCTTGTGAAAGGGCAGAAAAAGCAGTCAAAGTTCCCTGTAAAATCAATGATATCCAAAGCTTTAGTATCCTTTGTTTCATCAATTAAAAATGTCTTCATCATATAATCTGACACGACAACAAAAACAAAAAAAAACAAAAAACAAAGAAAGAGATAATTCACACCAAGGAATGTCCGACATAGTGTAGTTTTTGCCCTGTCTGGTTGTTGACGTATTGAAATAAAGCGGGAAGGTCATGAGCAGCAATTTCATCCCATGACCAATTCCAATAATCCTACATTACACATTTAAACAAGTTATCCATAATATCATAATCATATCAGAATAAAGTAGCGTTAAAATATGATATCATCACAAGCGCTACCGATAGGATATGTAGGGTAAAATTAAGTAGGGCAAAATAAAAGGCGGCAAACCGGATCATTAGGACTAAGTGACTTGTGTCCGCGGCTAGAAATAGTCCCTCGAGTATTGGAAAGCCAAACATCATAGCCATTATCAGCCAAGATGAACGCCAAAGATTCTTCAGGAGACAATAGCACCCATGTTGCAGCATCCTAAAATTTTTCACACACAAAAACTAGACCTCTTTGTACAACATTCATACACCATACGTACACGCATATAAATATAAAATGAATATATGGAGCAGAGGAATGTTATTTACCATTAAGAGCCCGTGTTGTAACAAAACAGGTGGTTTGTCCGCCTTTTCACCAGAGCGCCCAGTTGGAATCCTCTGCAGACCGAGAATGTAGCCATCCTCCGTTGTCACCTTAACACATCGAAAAGTACGTCACTAAAAAGAATAAGAAAGATCAATTTGGTAAGGACATGATACAAAGGCGCATATAGTAACATGTTAATATTCATCGCCAACGTTAAGCACCACATGACGTGACGAATACTTAAATCGATTGTCTCATTTTCAGTGAAAATAAAATGTACCTATATATATACATGTATAGATATATAGCTACTTAACTGTGTGTTTTTCGCAAGGATAGCCTAGTCGCTCGATCAATGTTCTGCAGATAATATCACCGGAGCCGGGGGCTGACAACGTGCTATTTTGAACCTCATTGAGTGAATAAAATCTCGCCCCTCTAGCCAAAGCTGATAATATGCAACTAAGAGCCAAGAGAAAAGGGACGAAAGTTGATGTGTTAGCCATTGAAAAGTACTAATATTCTAGCTAATTCGTGTTTGTTGGAATAAAATTTCTTCATTAGAATGTGGTATTTATAGGAAGAATTAACGAAAGACCAAAGGGAATAAAGTATTGGTTATTTAGTATTAATCTTTATTGCCTTCCGTTCAAAATGGTTTATTAGTCGTTATAACCAAAAAAAAAACATTCCTGGTACGTACGTTGTATAGTGCCGAGATTAGTGTCAGTGGTTATATTTATATATATTTATATATAGAAATATATACTTGTGTGTGTGTGTGTGTGTGTGTATATATAGGAGCTTCTTTGAGAATGACTGATATAAACTCCCATAATGGATGAAAGAGAAGTCAAATATATTGACTATAGTAAGTAATAATAAGAATATAAATAGCTCAAATAAATAGGGAGGTTTTTTTTTTCTTTTCTTTTGAATTAAAGGAGGGAGGTTTATTTTTATTCTTTCTTCTTTTACCTAACAAAGAAAATAAATTTGGAGGTTTACTCCAACAATTTAACAGTCTACTAACTAAATACCAGCAAGCCTGGTTCAACGAATCCGTTTATGACCAAGAATCAATTAAAAGCGTATTTAAGCATATTATAAATAAATGGCTCCGCATAAGATGGATCAGTTTATTACTTTGTTTTTGTTTTGTTTTTGAGATTAAACTATAAAATAAAATAAAATAAAAATAAACACATGAGTCACAAATTTCAACTTCTATTGAGCATCAAGAAAGGAGTATTGAATGTTTGGTTTTCTATTTTAATGAAGCATTTTGGTTTTTTTTTTTTTTTAATTTCTTTTTAATAGTGGAAACTCATTTCCATCTTGTTTTTAAACATATTTGGAAATGTTTCCGCATGTTTTTCAATATGCCAAAAATAAAAAGAGTCTTCAAATAGCGTTTGGTTAACAAATGCTTTTGAATTGGTGCCTTCATACTTTTTATGTTTTTTCAATCGATAAGTGATGAAACAAGTACATATATATATACATATGTACACTGAGAAAAGGAACAAGTATAATTTTTACCTCAACTGACACGACTTTTCTTCTACCAAGGAAAATAAAAAGGCCTTAAAACACTGTTGAAAGTTCATAAAGAGCTTCATCGATCATCATGAACACATACAACACGAGGTTGATAAGGGACACCTAAGTTAGAACAATGCTTTAGGACACAAGTGGTGTCTCACGACATGGGGACCCACAAATAAGGTCCACCTTTTATGTGTGATGAGGTGGTATCTCGTAATATTTCTCCCCATGGCAATCCTTTTTAACATCATAAAACAGTGCCTAAATGGGAATATTTGAGTTTAGTCCAAACATTATGAGTTTCAATATCTATACTTCGATCCAGTATGAAAACAACGAGGAGAGAATTCACATTCTTTTTCACAAGTGATAATCTCATTGAAGCCCAAAGAAAGCTATGAGAGGATCATAAACAGCTTGCTTGGCATTTTCAGCCATTACATAGTCTGCGTGAGCATAATCTTCTCTGTACTGAACCACCAGCTTATCTCCATCGTGATCTTTGAGGCTATCCAGCAACAGGTGCACGTCTTTGGTATCGGAGAGAGCATCTGCCCCTCCATAGCTGACAAAAAGAGGAAGGTCATTCGGAATGGTTGTCAGGTTGTAGGATGGAGGATAAGGCTTCCCATAGTGTCTTATGTTCTCATTTTCATCTCCATAGTTGTACATCGTGCTCGTTCCGTCTCTTATCACTGTTCCAAAAACCTTCTTCCATTAGTAACTGAAGACCCTTTATGGGTTTATCTTGATGTGGCTTATTTTTCTGTTTCTGACATTTGTGACAATGGTTGTTTTTGTGTAAAAGTTGTTTACTACTCATGGTTCAAATACTCACAAAGTAGAAACGCTTACTTTGAGCCAGATGGATCATGTTCTTCGTTGATGTTGACTGAGGCTCGTGATCTAGAAACACATCCACTATTGAAGAATTCAGGCAGCAATTCTCTCCTATAGCCGTAAACAAAATTCCAAGGTCAAACAACGAGCCACCTAGAGCTAAAAGGAAAATCAGGAAAATGCATACTACCTGTGAAAGCGGTTAACAAGTTGGTGCAGTCAACCCCAGGTTTCTCGCAGATATCCTTGATGAGTTTCATTACAGCCTCCCTATTCCAATTTCCGAATACACGAGAGGAAATCGTGAGCAAATTCATTAGCTCAAGAAATTTCGCCGGTAATCACTCTTAAATGAGATTTTATCGACTATATAGAGATGAAGCTTATGCAAAAGCAGTTAAAGTAATATAGCTATACCGTGTTGGAAATATAAGGAGCAATAGTTTCTTACCCTCTCGGAACAAATTCCTGAATACCTAACCAGTATAATTTCTGTTTCAAGAAGATAGCAAGGGCGATCAAGAAGTTATTCTAACTGACAACCGAAACAGGTGGAAAAGGCGTTGGTGCTTACCTCTGCAATGAAGTTCTCAGCAGCATTTCTCGCAAGTGGTGAGGTCATCTGACTGACATGAGCAATTGGGCTAAGTAAGGCAGCTGATCTCAACATATTCAATAGTTGCTCTTTCGAAAGACCAGCCAGAGCAACCAAAGTTCCCTACAAAAAGAATTCCGAGTTCCACCATATCTATTTTGCGGAATTACTATTTCAATCCCGAAACACAAACAGAAAATTAAGGATGATGCGATTTACCAGTGAATGCCCGACATAATGCAGTTTTTGTCCTGTTTGATCATGCACATACTGGAGTGTAGCTGGAAGATCATAAGCCACCAATTCATCCCATGACCAATTCCAATAGGCCTAAATAACCGAGCAAGGGAATAAAAAACATTTCTCAACATGGAGAAACAAAAGGCTATCAAGGATACCGACATGTAGAGACGGAAACTTAACTGCATCAGTTGGAGTAAGTGATACATGGCCACGACTATATTTGGTTCCACGGGTGTTGGCTATCCACACATCGAATCCATTATCTGCCAACAGCAATGCTAAAGACTTGTGTGGTTGAAGTAGCAGCCATGTTATTCCATCCTGTGCACGAATTCCAGAAACTCTCACACTCACAACATAACAATTTTATCAAACCGACATGGATTAATTTCGCTAACGGCCCCTAATCCATGACGAAAATCTCATTATGCTCCTCAAACTTCTAAGGTCTCTGCACTTAATTAGATGTGTCTGGTTTGTCCTAACGCAAACTTCCATCAAAAAGTTTTAACATAAAGGATCATATGGCTCCTCCTTCGGGACTAAAAATGAGAGTTTTAATGGATGTTAGCATGAGAATCAAGAAGTCATAGCGAATTTCCAGTCCCAAAAAAAAAAAACAAAAATAAATAAATAAATAGACATAACTGATAGAGTTTAGGGACTAAAATAAATCTTAATTAAATTTTGACCTCCTAGTGAAATTAATTCAATTACTAACCATCAGGACACCATGTTGCAGAAGAACTGGTTGCTTGTTTCCTGTTTTCTCCTTTGGTAGCCCCTCTGGAATTCTCTGAATGCTGAGAATGTACCCATCTCGAGTTATTACCTGAAATCCCGGAAATATGTCAAGGTAACAAATTCCACATGATCAACTTTTGTACAGTAATCTCAATTATAACCGAAGAGGCAACAAGTCGAGCCAGAAAACCTTGTGTTCTTCACAAACATAGCCTTGGTTCTCCACCATGGAAGAACAAATGCCCTCAATTTCATACAATTCCAATGCCGGAGTTCTTTGCCGGCCATGAACTGAATGTAGCCTTGTTCTGGTTCCAGCTGCTGACACAAAAATCAGAAAAACTAGAATGATTGAGGTTAAAGTAGTGGCCATCAAAAAAAAAAAAAAAATTTTTGTTTGAAGGACTTGTTATTAGTATTGTTGTCCTGGTACACTCACTTTGAAGGTTCTGTCATACCTGTTGTAATATAATTGCAATAAAAACCAGATAAAAACAAAAAAGGGCTTCACATGTTGAACTGATAATACACCAATAACGTCAACAGATTGCATAAGTGGTTTGAACCAAGGCATCTTTGTGGGACCCATCTTGTCCCTGATGAAAACCCAGTAAATGCGTACAATGAAACCTTTAGATTTTGTTGCCACGGGTCCATATTCTAACTGTAAATTCCTTTGTCTACTTCACATCGTATAGAGTGTCAATGCCAATTTAGCAAAAGTTTTATAAAAGAACATGTTCATTACAGATAATCTACTTTGACTAGTTCTTTTTTGTTTCTTTTTGGTCTCCCAGTAATCTTCACGCACATTGGTAGATCCCTTTTTTTTTCTTTTTCTTCTTTTTTTTTTTTTTTTTTTTTTTTTTTGTGTGGCTAACAAACGTTTTTGCACGTCATGGGCATACGCTCAAACTAAAATATCTCTATCCCAAGATTTTCCAACCTGAGGAGAAATAAAGAGAAACCAAGAAGCAAAAACAAATTGAATGCCATATACTAAGCAGAATTTACATCCATATACAATTAGAAGTTCATTATGCATATCTTTGAGTTAACACAATATGATAATAAGCACAAAACTGAGGATTTCTGTTCCTCCCAAAAAACCAAATTACAAAAAAATTATCTTAAATGAGATACAAATCATATTATTTTCCATCACTAGGAGAACTGATGCAATTTCCTTTGGTAATATATGTTTTCCTAACTAACAAGACGGAGGGGTTCCCCCAGATGCAGAACTACATGTGGTAGGAGCAGCTTTCGTCTTTTCAGATACTTCGATTGTAGTCTCTGCTGCTTTAAATCTGGTTAATGGTCTTTTAAGGAACGGAAGCTGGAGCTGCAACGCTCTAGGATTTACCCGGCCAAGCAACTGCCACCTTTTAGGTTTTAATTGCCCTAGCATTTTCATCTGCTCCCTTTTGAATTGCCTATTTGCATACCACCTTCCACCTCGCCAACCCAGGCCATACCTGCACATTGGTAAACGGCAAGACAAGCGTTAGTTGAATGCATAATGAAGTTGATTTTGGTTACGTGGTGTTTGTAACGTAATTTAGAATAACACACCAAGTGTCCTCTTACAGACTCATCGACCATCGTACATATGACCACAAAATTTGTTTACTATTGCGTAAAGCAACGATAAAATGGTAACCATTCAAAAGTTGAACTTGATCGTTAAAAATGTGAAGCAATGAAGTTTGCAAAAGAAATTAAGATTTAAGAACCAACCCAATAATTAAAGTGGTTCCAGCAGTGGCAACACAAGCAGGAGTGCTTAAACTTCCAGAATCAACAATCTTTCTTATCTCTGAATGTTCACCAAGATGACTGTTTCTCATCTGTCATAAAACGAAATAGCACAGATTGATCTAACAAAACTTTTATTAAAACAAAAAATTAAAAAAAAATGAAGAGAGCAGGAAAAGCTAATTTACTAAGCAACAAAAACAAACCAAAGAAATTGTGAATTTCAAGTCATGACAATCATAGCAGACGTCCGACAGACAAATAAAATAAACGAATCAAAGTTAAAAAAAAGGATCACATCTTACTTCAAACAGATCAAAATAAAGAAAAACTGATAAATATGAAGAACAAATAACACTATAACATAGAGGATATCTACTTAAGAATAAGCTAATAGAACTTTCTCTAAGCAGCAAAATATGGCAAAGAAAAGTCCTTTTTTCACTTTTTTTTTTATTTTTTTGGAAGCAGGGAACATTTAAATTTAACCTTAAAGATTTGGCATTCCATTAACAATCACAATGCCTTTTTTTTTTTTTTTTAACAAGGTACACAATAATTCCAATTAACAAGGTACACAATAATTCCAACCATAGGATAGAAGTAATAATGAAAAGGGGTCCAATAGTTCTGCTCACAGCTTTCTCGATTGATTCAAGCCTCTGATCAACTCTTGTTTCATGTAGGTGTCGGAAAGAATAGCCTGTACCCATCAAAACCACTCAATCTATATTTATATATATATATATATATATATATTTATTTATTTATTTATATATTTGGCATAATTCTAACTAAACATTTTATTAAGTTGATACCCACAAAACCAGAATGAAAACTGTAAGAAGAATCAACGAAAGTAGAGAATCAAAAGAACTCACCAAACCAAGCTGTAGCAACCGATGCCACGGAAGTTCCAATCGTGAAGACTACCCTATGCCTTTCAAATATATCCTATCTCATCAACATCATACCACAAACATTAAACAAATATATATATATATATATATAACTGCCCACAAAAGATAGTTTCCAAATTCATACAAGCCGAATTGAAAAAACCCCAAATCCCAATTGATTTTGTTGCCGCTATAAACAAATTACCGAGGAGAGAGAAAATACCTTGGTAGAGAAAAAGGTGTCCTGAATAGCAGCCCATGAATTGAGAGCTTTCTTCCTCAAGTGGGCACCTGCTAAAGTGCCAGAAATGGATGTTCTTGAAGCTCTAAGTCGTTGCATCGTGAATTCCGGTGAACACCCACTTCAGTTCATCATCGGAATTCTTATTAGCAGATTCCTAGGAAAGCTTGGAACCAAGCGCGAAGTTTCTTTCTGCGAGGGAAACACACACAAAGTCCCAATAGTCACCCTTAACTAAGCGATGTAGGGACGGGCCGGGCCGGCCTGGCCCGGCCCGCCTTGTGGCCTGGTCCCAATCTTCAAGGCCCGAGTCTCCCAAGCCCATCAACGAACTTATTGCAACTGTCAATATTAAAAAAGGTTTTTTTTTTTTTTTTTTTTTTTTTCAGTTATAAATACCCCAAACCGTTTCTACTCGACATAACTCTTTGTTCTCCACCAATTCTCTCGATTTTCTTTTCCCCAATTCTCTCCCCATCTTCTATCAAAAAAAAAAAACTCTCAAATTCTCTCTGAAAATCTCTCAAAGATTTTCCAATAATTTTGTGTGGAAAAAGTAAAACATCGGGGATTCTCTCTCTTAAATTTTAAAATCAAGGTACGATCAGAATAGTATATTGTGTATTATAATCACCATGTTTATTCAATTTCTATTAAATAATTTATATATGAAAAATTATAAAAAATAACTTTTTACGAAAATAATTAAAATAAATAATAAGGACATAAAAATTTAAATGTCTTTTACAATACAAAGAGAGGTTCTATATTTATTGCAAGATAGTGAATGGATAATTGTGGAAAGATTTGTGAATTATTTGGAAGTTTTCTATGACTCAGTTGTTTCTTTATCTGGTGCTTTACATCAAATCGTTGAAATTACTAGCATGTTTCACTTGCATAGAGAGGATGAATTAATTAAACCCATAGTTGCAGCAATGGAAAGGAAATTCAAGAAATATTGGTCTGAAATTCAAGAAATATTCAAGAAATAACTTTTCACGCACGTTAGTAACTCTTTCTCCACAAGTTACTAACGTGCGTGAAAAGTTATTTGAAGTAAATGCCGTCTACGAGAGCAGGTTCAACAACTTGAGAAATCAACAAACACAAGAAGCCCAAAATCGTCAAAAGAAGAAGGATTGGTATAGTTGGAATCTTATTTCCTCTTTTGCTAGTAGCTCATCAAGTTCAAGTTTCATGCCTCCGCCATCAACACCGACGACGAATACGCAGTTCAAGTTCAAGGACTTTGTTGACTGAAGAGATGGCCGAAGTGCTAACGTGTCTTCGAGATTGGGAACATGCTGCTAAGCGAATGCAGCATACAACACATAACCAAGAATTGACACGCCAATTTTAGAACTTATTTCTCAACGATGACTCTGAGTAGTTTGGGCGCCTGGCACTTTTTATTTTTGAAAACATTGCGTCTTGCACTTAAATATGTAATAATAACACTCTACTCATTTTTCCTTGCCAATGTTTTATCCTAATGGATTTTTCTTGGTAAGGTTTTTAATGAGACAATTATGATTAATAAACTTATTTTGAATCCCAAATTCCTTCACTTGTTTTCCTTAGTTTATCTATTTTATCAATTTGTTGTTTTTGAATTCAATTTCTGATTTTTACAAATGACCAACTAAGTTAACCACTCAAAACAAAAATATAACAATTCATTAAATTTCCCTTTTAAGAAAGTTTCTTCTTTCAATTTTATACCCTATAAAGCCTATTGAAAATCATACCATGCGTTTACAGTGTAGCAAATTTAAATATCTTTAGATTTGAAATTTATGTTAATTTTTTCCCTTTTCGTGGTCTAATATGAAATTCGACTATTAAAATGAGCTAAATATCCTTCTTCTTTTTTTTTTAAGGAACAAAAAAAAAAAAAAAACTGAAAGGATTAAAAGTTAAATATAAAAAACAAAGAAAGGGACTTAAAAAAAGACATGAAAAGAGCCAAATCCTTCCTCAAGTCCGTTTCCCTACCCGTCTATTCCCTATTTATTTTTCATGATTTATGACTTTATTTAATGTGTCATAATTTGTATTCATGTTAAGCGAATGTCATTATTAACATACAAATTTAGACGCCAAAAAACAAAAAAAAATTTTAATCACACGAAAAGAGTTCTTGCCGATAAAACGAACCACATCATCGGGAGAAACTAGGTTGTCGAAGCCGAGCTGTTGCAGGACCTCCGGGCACATGACAACCATGCACCCCCACCAACTTTCTCATTCCTACCTTACTCCTTCCCACAACGTCCATCCTCCTGCTACGGGCTCGTATCTGTCAAGACTCTCACCATATGATTTGCACCTTCATTCTAGGGCCGGGAAACCAAAGACAGACTAAAGGCCGCCCTCAGAATCCGGCCCTAAGAGAGAAAAACGATTGAGAGACCTAGCCTTCACGCCTTAGAGAGAGAAAGGGAAGAGAGAGAGAGAGAGAATAGCGCAGTAAACTTTCTTATTTCTACCTTTGAAAGTATAGTAGCCTCTTTGGATAAGAGTTGGGATTTTTAATTAGTGGAACTTGGTAACTTTTTAAATAGAGATATTTCTAACTTGACAATTGAAGTCGTCAAAAACGTAAATCAAGTTATTCAGAGAGAGGGAGAGAGAGAAGAAAAGTAACCATTAGAAATCTACGGGGCTTGGGGACTAAAAATCCCAAGTTATTCATGTGCGCGCGCGCACATATATATAAACAAAGAAAATGCTTGATTTTCTTTTGAAGTGATTATTTATCTTTGAAAATGGAATTGCTAACGATCTAATTCTCTTTTTATTGTTTACTCGTGTAGGATAGAAATCTAAAATCACAACAACTTAATTATCAAAAGGTTCATGTGCATGAATTAATAATTAAAAACTAGAACGCTAAATTAGTAAAGAGGAACATAGCCCCACCAAGATTTAACACAAATTTTGTAAGTGACACGATTTTGTTAGAAAACACATAAATGAGTTCAAGTATTTAAAATTAAAAAAAAAAACAAAACAAAACAAAACAAAACAAAAAAAGCACACACACACACACACAAAAATCACAATTTAGTAGAAAATAAAGCGTTACTTTCCTTTTGTGTTTGCTAAAAGGAAAACTTCAGATTATACGTTCTCCTTCATATTCCTCAACATGGTGTTAGGTTTGGGAAAGAAAATTTTGTGTTTTGAATCCAATCCGAAGTTTGGTTTAACAAAGCAATCAAATAAGTGTCTGCCAAAATCTCATCCTCCATGTGGGTTAACCCTAAAAGTCACTGTATGTGGTGGAAAAAGCTTTATCAAGAAAAAGGTCCTGAGAGAGGGCCTAGGGCTCTGTGCACTATTGGACATTACACACACACATTTGATACTCTTACTCAACGAATTGGTGTACACGAATCTGGCACCACATGTGCAATAAATGATTCTTATCAAAAACCCCTTTGAAAAGAAAAGAGCTAGGGTTCTTCCCTTCTCTTCTCATCATCAATCTCACAACTCACAAGTCTTTCCCATCTCCATTTTCCACATTTATTGTTTTGAGATTATCATGCCCACACCATTTCCACCTAAAGCCACCTTGTTCTAATCCCAACTTTCCCAACAAAGAAAAACCCGCTCAATCAACGTGATCTCACTTGAGTCGGATTTCTTTTATGGGCATGGGCCTCACGCTTTGGGAGAGATTCTCTTTCTACGCAACAAATCTAGTAGCTATTTGCATATTAAATCAAAAGCAACACTATTAAGAGAAAATAAAACTGTTATTGTTTGTAATAAATAGATAAGGTTTGTACACACAAGAAAAACGACAAAATAAAAAGGCTTAGAATCAGATCAAGTGAAAAAAAGAACTCAGATCAGATCCAGAGGTGGGTAACAAGAGATCTATTAGCTTCTCAACAACAATACAGACAATATCCAAATGCCCACGAAATGGGGATTAAAACCAGGATATGCTATACTACAACACAGTAAACTAACAACAAGGTGAAATATTTAGGGGAAAAATAGATCAAAGAAAAAAAAAAACCCAGTTTTCGATCATGCCAAATTTTCCCCTACAATTTTTTTTTTTTTTTTTGGTAATTTTCCCGAGAAAATATAAAAAGGACCATTCTTTGAGATCCATTATGATGAAAGCATACACTATCAGAGGCACAAGGCGGTGGCTCGCAGCTCATCGTCGTCGCAACCGCCGCCACACGAATCAGAACCGTCCATCATCGTCATCGGAGGCGGGAGGTTCAAATCGAACGGCAAGACTCTGCGAAACGACGACGTAAGGACACAATCGTCGCCGTCGTCTACCACCGACGACGACGAGTCGCAGTCGCTGTGACAATCATCTGGAGGGACGACTTTAACCGGCCGACGTTGAGGCCTCGGAATCTGGGCCTGAGCGGAGACCCTGGGCCCACTGAACGACTCAACGGTGCTGCTGAGGCTGCTGGAGGTGGGGCGGCTGGCCTGAATCACGTCGATCTTGGAAGAGATCCTCTCGTCGTAGAGACTGGGGACATGAGCGAGGCTGGAATTAGGGTTAGGGTTTGGGAAGTTGGTCTTGGCTTTTGGTCCGCGAAGCGACCGGGCGGCGGCGTCGTAGGCGCGGGCGGCCTCCTCGGCGGAGTCGAAGGTGCCGAGCCAGACGCGAGTCTTCTTCCAGGGGTCTCTGATCTCGGCGGCGAATCGACCCCACGGACGCTTCCTTACGCCTCTGAATCGTACTTCTTGGACCGGCGATTTCGATTCCGCGACGGCGACAGGAGGATGTTGCTGCTTCTGATCAATTGTGGATTTTCCTCCTCGCCGCATGAGGTGGGGAGATTGGAAAAAATGGCGGATCGTCCGCAAAAAAAAGGGAGAAAAAAAAAAGGGAATCGGAGATGGTAGATCAGAGATGAATATTGAGATTTAGAATATAAATTGTAACTACCACCTCCTTTAGAAATCGCTAATCTTGGTTTTTGCTCTCCATTTTTTTTCTTCTCTATCCGTGATTTTCCGATCTCTTTCCGATATTTTCTTTTTCTTTTTCTTTTCTATTATTTTCTCTTGCTTTCTTTCTCTTTCTTTCTCTTTCTCGCTCCGGTTGAGAAAGAAAAGCCCGGATTCATCGCTTCTTCTGATTTTCCTCCTTTTTCTATTCGTCGTTCGGAACGGAAATTTAAAAAAATAATAATAATAAAATTATATTTACTGTAATGACCAAACTGCCATTCCCTTCATTACATGCATTCAGTGTGGTATTGGTGAAATTTTTGTAATTGATGTATCCTTTTTGGAATTATTAGTTTCTTACTATTGGCGCAGCCAGCCCTATGTGGAAATGTGGAATTCTAAAGTAAAGGGGAAAAAAGAAAAGATTTTCAAAAAAAAAAGAGAGAGAGAGAGAGAGAGAGAGAAAAAGAATAGGCCATATAAAATGAAGAATAGTGCATTTTTATCTTTTAATCTTTTTTTTTTTTGTCAATAATAGGTGATATTATTTGGAATAAGTCGAAAAGCAAGCCATTAAAGATTTTTCTTTTATCTTCTTTTTGCCTCAGAATGTTTTGTTTTTTCTTCTTGTTTTATTTTCTCTGCCCCTCCATAATTAGGATTTATTATGGCAATAATGAGCTATGTGAAGACTTAGGCCTTTTGATACTTTTAGAGACGGAATTTAATGTTTATATTTTTAAAATTGAGATGAGTTTTAAAAATATAAATTTTGAATAAAAACTTTCATAAAATATATGACTTAGTTTGGTAAACATCTTAAATTAAATTAAACTGTATTTTTTTATCATGTTTTTTATCTTTTTTCTCAAAAATTTTTTATCTTTTCTGAAAAAATCAATCAAAATTACTATTTAAACTTATAAATCTTAATTCAAACTCATACACCAAACTAACCCTATATATATATATATTTCAGAGTTTTGTGTTTAGTAGAATAATAATTGAAAAAATAGATATTTTAAGTTGCGTGTTTTGTTGATTTTTACATAAAAAAATATAAAATTGTAAAATTTTGCAAACCAAAAATGCACAGGGCTCTTATAAAAGTAAAATCTCATAACTTTAAACACTGTAAAATCTCGTAAATGAACCACACCAAAAAACAAGTTATTTATTTTATTGTGCACAGATAAATAAGAGAAATTTGTTGAACATTTTTTTATCGGCATTTTTTTTTTTTTTTTTTTAGCATTTGGGTTCTTTATTGTGTTTTAGGGGTTCCTTTTTTTGGTTAATTGGACAAATAAAAATTATAAAAATACCATAATTTGTTTTCTACTTTTTTCCTTGTTCTTCTTTCTCTTCTCCTCTCAAGCTATAGTCGATCCGCGGTGAGACATCATGCCACCTAACGACGCATTAGGAGGAAGGCATCAAAGACGCTTTTACAAGCAGCGACGACTTTGATTGCAAGAGGAGAGATCATTATCTTGACACAAGAGAGAATTCCTTATGACAAAGGCAGTTTTGTGCTTTCGGCCATCATCACAAATCGCAAGACGTTCGCTTTCGCTTCACCCAAATCTACTCGAATCTAACTTTATAGTAATAAGATACGGCCAAAATAAGTTACGTGTCAAGACATCGTGAATCTTTCATATGTTCCGTTTTTTAATTTGAATCTAATATTTAACTCATTACTAAATTGTACGTCCCACATTCCAAATAAACAATCAAAAAATATATAATTAAAAATCAATAAAATAAACAAATACGTTTCAGTAGATTAAATCTCAACATTAAACCAAATGGATTTATCGTTACAAGCTATTCAAAATTGATAAGAGAACTTTCGTTAGTAAATTATAATAAAAGACAACTCATAAAATAAATATTATCAAAATAGATATGTGACAATATTACTTGAGTTAACAGCTGAAATAGATTATCCACAAAAATAGTAGGAAAAGGAAAAACGGATGACATATTTAAGAAGGGACAAAGTAACAACAAAAGCATTTTTGCTTGCACAGGATTAAGACATAACAGCCGTGTATTAAAGGCAAATATTTTGTTTGTCTTCCCAAGTCTAACTATAGTAATGCAAATTGCATGATATCAATAGTTTTTTTTTTTTTTTTAATCTTTTTCTTTGATGGGTCAAGGATTGAATCCAGTTTGACTATAAATGCTTATGGTCTCTAAGCAAGCTACTTAGGGCATGATTAGAAATTTTGCTTTGTTAACTCCGGGATGGGATGTCGGTTCACATAAGCTCAAAACAGATGTTTTAGCCTTAGAAGCTTAAATCTAGGACTAAAAATTGACTGAAATAGATCTTTAGGTAATGCTTAAAAGTTCAAAACTAGAAAAGATGACAAACCTCCTTTGGCCGCGGTGGATGGAATTGCCGGACAACGTCTCAATAGCGTCTGATTCTAAAGCCGCGGTGGTGACATTGCTAGCAACTTTCCTTGGTCGCACTAATGGCCCCATTCTTGAAGACATTGCCCTTCTTGCCTCTAGCTTTTTGTGCCAAGCCTCAAAGCATTGCCGTCCCTTATTCATTAGTGTCCTTATCCTAATTCTTTTCTTTCTTGTTCCATTAGATTGGGAATTTAAATTTTAAACCTTAACTAAAATTTATTCTCTTTGTAAGGATCTCTTGCGTTAGTTTAAATATTTATATTTTTGTTAGAATCGTCTAAGTTGGCAAACATCTTATATTGATTATTATATTTTATTTCATTTAAAAATGTGTGGGGTTAACTTCTTTGTTTTTATTATTATTATTATTTGTAGCAAAGGATTCATTAAAACCAAGCAAACAAACAGTCAAGCTGGTGGCAAACTTCTTCTTCTTTTTTTTTTTTTTTTTTTTTTCCTTGTTTGGATCAAGGTAAACAACACTTTAGCGCAATAGTGTTAAATAATGTTTTTTGTCGAGTCTTCAACGTATTTAGTTTCTTTTTTTCCTTTGTTCTTTTCTTTTTTAGCTAAAGCTGCAACATAAGGGTTTAATTTAATTTATTAATTCTTCAATTCATTGGAAGTTGGTACCAGTGGAAAGAGTCAACGCCAAAGAGGGCAAAGGATCCCCACTACCTCTAATAGAGGTGGGTCAAAAAAGTGTGAACCACACTGAGAACAGGTCAAAGCTACAGCTCATTAGTCATTCCCCAAAGATAATAGAAGCCCATGCCAAAAAAGAAAACAAAAAGGAAAAAGGCCAAAAAAAAAAAAAAAAAAAAAAAGTCACATCGGAATGCTAGTATGAGCTGGGAAAGTGGGGAGAATTGTTCTCATTAACTCCTCAATTTAATTTGGCAAAAAATAAAAAAAAAATAAAACTAATATCACTGTCGGTATATAACATCACACCAATACAAAGTTAATTTTACTTATGAATCTCATATTACAAGACTCATCGTTGATCACGTATTAGATATCACAATATATCCCTTCGTATTGATTATTTTATTTTCTTAATTGAATCTATAAGAGGAGGAGATTTCTTCCCTCCACGACTTAAAATAGAACAAAATTTCTTATTCAGATTATGATAAGTTGCAATTTGATTAGTTATGTCATGGAAATGTTCATTTTTAAACTATTTTAATCATATCCACTCATTGGAGACCAACATGTGACATGATTAAAATCATTTAAAAGTTGTATCTGATCAGTAACAACGTGACAAACAAATGATAGATGTCGTTTAAAAAAATTGACATTTTAATAAATAAAGTATCAACGTTACAATTAATAATAAATTCAAGAATAAAGTTCTATTTCATTTTGAATTATAGTGAGTAAAATGAGAAAAGAAAAAACGTAACAAAGGGAAGGAAACAAAAGCCAAACCTAAACCAAATAAAATCTGTAATGCTCTAATCCAACTAGCTACTTATAAAAAAGTATCAAATAAACAAAAGAGAGAACACCAAACATCTATTTAATTTCTTCTCAAATATAAAGTTGGTCATGGTTATATTCTCCAAAAAAATATATATATATAATTACATTCGAAAAATCATAGTTCCTTCTTTTTTTTCAACCCCCTCTTAAGCAAAATCTTTTAAATTTAGGGAAAGACTGCGGTAGCTCTTTTTATATATTCAATAGTAAAGCTCATTTTATAAATTGTTTGATTAATTTCAACGGCTTAAATATTACTTGTACATAAAAGTTATGATATATCTTAGTTTATAGAATTATATACTACAAAATAATTTAAAATTTTCAAGAAATTAAAAAAAAAAAAAAAAAAAACACTGGCGAGCCTTCCCCTCCCCCCCGATGACCCAGGCTCACGGCCAAACCTCCCGCCGGACGACGAGTCCCCTCGCGACCTAGGCCCCCCTTCCATAGATGATGAGCATCGTGCCCCCCCCCCTACCCCATGCCAGATCTGTGCGCCCCCCCCCCCCCCCCCCCCCCCCGACACTGGCGACAACCACCCCTACCCCCAGCTCACACCAAATCTATACGCCCCTTCCCCCTGACCACGGCGACAAGCTCCCCCACCCCGTGGAAAATCTACGCAAGCCCCCTGGCGACGTTTTGCCCAAAACAAGGTTAGTTTTTTTTTAATGAGTTATCACATACAATCAAAATTACATTACACCTAATGTACCTTTGTCATTAGGACCATTTATTTTTAATCGCATGGCTGAAAAAATGAGATCTACAGTAGTGCTCCTTAGAAGAACTTCACCACAGATGCTCCCTTAAATTTATAGCATTAACCATTTACTACGTCCTTGGTTAGTCAAAAAAAAATTATAATGGTGGTTGCACGTATAAATTAACAGTAATTGCATACTTAATTTTATTATATGAGGTAGAGTTTAAATCACTCGATCTTAAATTCAATTTGGGGGGGGGGGGGGAGATTGTACTAAGTATATTAATTACTATGAAAAAAGAAAGGTCCTAAGGGCCCGTTTGGGTGAATTCAATTGGGGGGAGGGGGAGGGGGGGGGGGGGGAGATTGTACTAAGTATATTAATTACTATGAAAAAAGAAAGGTCCTAAGGGCCCGTTTGGGTGAATATCTACATATAGTGTTTTGAATATTAGGTTAGAAATATATGTTTGGAGGAAAAACTTTTTGAAAAAGTTATGTAATATAAAAATAGTATAAAAATTTAAAATGTGCTTGAAAAAAAAATACAAAATAAATCTTGTCCTATTCGTCTCGTCGTTACGAGTATTTGAACATAAAAATTATCTCATTTCAATATAAAATGATAAAGTTATAAATTTTTAAAATTTAAATTTTTTAAAAATTTAAAAAAATTAATATAAAATTGAGATTTTAAAATTTAAATAATATTTTATCATCCGAATATGTGGTCTCAAACGGCCTAAAAGTGGGTTCTAAAACTTTAACGCGAAAACGACGTATGTCTTTCAACACTTTTTCACCATTAGTAAAGATGATATAACATAATAATGTTTATTTAAAAAAAAAACATAAATAAAAATTGAAAAAGGGTGATGTTTATAGTATTAAGTAGCAATAAAGAAAGAAGAGCAGGGGAATCATAATGGGGGCACAAAATAGTAAAAGAGGTAAAATGAAATGCTTTACACCAAATTATCAACCAAAACAGATGACAGAGGAGGACACGGCAGTATATGTGTGTGTGTGTGTGTGTATAGAGAAAGAAAGAAAGAGAGAGAGAGAGAGAGAGGGGCTGAGAATGAGTCCCCACAGGCAGAGTCTGAGGGTAATGGTAAGTAATTGGTTAGCCATTTGGGAGACCACTTCCTCACTCTGACACCGTTTCTCTCTCTCCCCCTCGTTTTGCACCTCCCCCTTTCTTATTTATTTATTTATTTATTTTATGGGTTCCAAGCTTTTAATTTTGCACAACCTACACCTACACTAGGACCGATAATTTCAAATATGATACGAGAATGACATAAAATAAATAGGATTGGACTGCACATTTAATAATTATGTCGATGCGTTTAACACAAAAGTAAACGGTCCAGAAACAACTAACACAGTTAACCCGTTTAACCTGTTTATTTAAATAAGTAGTAAATGGACCAACACGATTCAACCTGTTTAGAGCATATATATATATAATTTCTCAATATATTTTTATTTAAAAAAAAACCCTAAAAATAACAACATATAAAAGCCTAACCCTAATCCTAATAAACCGTTTATGTTTTATTCTAAGATATATTTATCTTAATCATTATGAATATTTGATAATTCTAGTTGTTAATTTTATAATTTTTATATGAATATGATGAGTTTTTTATGTTAGTGAATTCAGAATTTTAAGTGACTTTTTATCCAAAATTTTCGTGTTAAATAGGTCAGAAACCAATTTTCATGTTAAATGAGTCGAAAGTGGGTTTTTCGTGTTAAATGAGTCATAAGCAGATTTGTTTTCGTGCCAACCTGTCATGGCCCGTTTAATAATCATGTTCGTGTGTTATGTTGTGCTAACCGTTTAATTAAACGGTTCGTATTCGTGTTTAGGTTGCTAACCCCATTTATTAATCGTGTTGTGTTCGTACTTATTGTGTCGTACTGTAATCGGGCTAGCCTAAACCTGTCAGCCTTAACCTACACCGTTCTTTGCCTTTTCTCTTTATACATAACCCACTTGTTTTTGTTAATAAAAAACAGAGAACATCAATACCATCCCCTCTTCTATATTTGTTGTTTTTTTTAATATAATATTCATGATCTATCAATAAAACAAGAAAAGATCTTATTTAATATAACATCACAAGTTCAACACTGTATAATCATCTTTCTTTTTTTTTTTTTGTGCGCGCGCGCTAAGAAGAAGAATTCAAGGAAGTAACGATTACTGATAGCATATCTCTCTGGGCATTTTCAAAGGGGCATCCTAGACATTGACAGAATGTTTTGATAGGCCCCACGAACGGGCCCTTCCCTCGAGGAGGAACGCTTCACTCCAATCCCACCGAATGTGTTAACAGCAGTGATACGTGAGGGTGTGATCTCAGACACTCTCTATCAAGTACTAGACTGGTAAGAAACAAGCTTTTACATTTAAAATTACCAAGAGGATCACTCAATATTCGAATATTTGACTACTAAATCACCAATGTAATATATTACTGCTAGGCTACCAACACTATATAGTCAATTAACTACACCAAAAATCCACCAGTAATTGTGACCTAATGATCATGAATGTCTATTTAAGTCTCCCAAAATTTCAGTATCAGAATTCAAATCCTCTTATCTTTATTTTGATCATCTTTATTTTGAGATTCAGTCTTGAAAATGACATTTTTATGTGAAGAAGAGATCATATCTTCATACAACATTATTTTTTATCTATAGCTTCACTAGATTTTCGAATTAACCGTCATCGCTCAGCGGTGGTAAAGTGGTAACCAGAGTAGTATTTTCTTGAGAGTATATTAATTCGGCAGCCAACGCCATGTCTTGCTTGCAGAGTTGGCAGTGATGAATGAAACCATTATGGTTTTGCGTGCCCCAAATTTCCAAAAGACACACACTCAATCCACCGCCTCATCTCCACAATTCATAGTCCAAGCCATCAAAAAATAATAATAATAATAATAATAATAATAATAATAATAAATAAATAAAATAATAAAAATAAAAATACAAAAAAACCATCGATAATTGCAGATGATATTCAAAAGAATCAAAAGCACACGCAATTGGCAGAAATAAAATTCATCCCCTACTTGTAATTTCACATATCTGTTGTACGATTCAGTGGAGATAGCGTGAGGGGGTTAGCTACTGTAGTTCTTGTGAGGTCTAATGATGTTTCAATCATAATATCCAATTGCAATTTCATTTTTTTTTTTTTAACGAACTAAATTCATATGACAAAACCATTGTAAAATCCAAACAAGATCTAACAAGATCTCACATTTCATGTTACATGTATATTTGTAATCTATGTGGATTGTAAGATTTATTTTGACTCGAAGTCGGTTAACACGGCTATATTAACCTTGTCAACCGATCTTGTCATCCATATGTAGCAAGATCTTGTATGTCATGTTACATGTATATGTGTATATAGAGATTACATCTAATCATGGTGATGCAGTTATCAACATTGACGTATCGATTTAGTATCTCGGGGATATACAGATACACTAATTTTTATGAATGTAAGTTTATCAATTAAACATATTAAAAAGCTTAATACGATATAATAATATTCAAAAAGGATTAAGAGTATAATTATTTGAATTCGAACTCAAATACATTTTAAAAGCTTAAAATATTAGGGGATAGACAAATTATAATTTTTATATTTTAACACTGAATTTTTTTTTCACCCATCCACAGTCACACATATGAGCTTGGTAGACAATTTTCAAGTTTTTTTTTTCACATAAAACTTTTATAGAAGAGACTTTTATTAGTATTGAACCGTTTGAACATTGTATATTTATGGTTCGTTCTGATCATATGTTTGAAAATTTAATTAATTTAACTTTTTAATAAAAAAATATTATACATAACTTTTTAAATAATATTTCAAAACAGTATCTAGATGGTGATTCAAATGACCACCTAAAATTCATAATAAGAATGTGTTTTTGGAGAAAAAACGGTAAATATCTAATGCATCATAACTACACAATATTTATACTGTTTTTTCTTTTTAATTTAAGAAAGAAAGAATGTCTTTTTAGGCCTTACAAGTTACAAAGAATTCTCCCCTATAAACTAAAATAAAATTTATAAAATAAAATAAAAATAAACCCTTCTCTGGGAAGAAAAAGGCTGTTTTCTTTTCTTTTTTACTATTCAAGTAAAAAAAAAAAAATTATCTCCATGCGCAAAGGCGGTACAGGTTACAGTTTTGCTGTGATGAGAGAAAAAGATTGCGTTCTGATAACTTGTATGAGACGGATGGCAAAGGTCGGTCCGTCGGATAGGTGATGGATCGCGATTCAACGGCTGAGATTAATATTGATGTTGGCTCATCATTAAATGCACGATCATAGTGGGCCCAACTGTACTGGATCTCGGATACGATTACGAAAATTGTTTTCCCTCTTCCTCACGTGAGTTGGCACCCTAATACACGTGAACTTGTCTGGACGAATATTTATGATATAAACGCCTATGCATTGAATTTTTCCTTTTGTCCCCACAAAAAAAATAAATAATAAATAAGTTGTTTGGTTATTTTGTTTAGGATTGTACATGAAAAATAAAGTGATTAAAAAAAAAAAAAAAGATGTTCACAAATCGTTCAGAAAAAAAAAAAAAAAAAGTTACCATCCCTAAAATGACTCCTTGTTTTTTTGAATGCATTTTTCGTGTCATGATGGTTATATCCGGTGAAGGACTCCTAGTTTTTTTGCAAACATTTTTCGTGTCACATTGATTATGTCTTATATATACATATATGTGTAATTAATGGCACAAAATGCCTGCTAAAATCTCAAAATCTAATCTCATACCATGTTTAGAAATCCCAGTAGATAATTAAATTAAAGCTCAATAGTAAAACATTTGATCTCTGTTGCTCTAAAAATCTTAAATTAATAATGTTAATTAGATATATAATTAAATCATAAATGTAAAGATATCTACACCACATTTATAGTAGACCTCGCATTGTCCTATCAGTGTGTGAAGAGGGTATTTTCTAATATTAATATTTTTTAAGTATTGTTTAAACAATGGAATTGGAGACCAATAGATAGTTGATGTTTTTCTTGTTGCATATTAAAATAGACATTTTAAAATTTTGGGTTTCATCACCATCCTATATAGAAATTGGACTAGTCCCTTCCCCTATTAAGAGGTCTATTAGAGATCGTAAATTGTTAAAAAAAAAAAAAAAAGAATAAGATGTTTATTCTGTCTCTTACAGGCAATCGAAAGATAACGAAATAATTATTAGACTGAAAATAATTATTTATTTATAAATTACGGTCTTAATTTATCTTATTTTATCAGATTTGAGATACGATACAATTAGTAGAATTAGTTCTTCGTTTTCCAACTCTTTAATTAGTGGTTTATATTTCGAATTCCACATCCGAATCAGACGTAAGAACTCAAGCCGATATTATTAAAATTGCTTGGAGGGGACATGGCAATTTTCATTCATAGCCCACTTTCTCACGGGGTCAAAAAAAGCTGACAAGTGACAAGTCAGAAGATACATGTATTATTATGTTAATAATACCTTCAGAATTTGACATATTTTCTGCCAAAAGAGAAAACACATAAAAATAAAAAATAAAAAACAATTGTATAATCTTTTTTATTGGAAAATAAGCACTTATGTATAAACGTTAGGTACTTATCTGCCTGGCCTACAAGATGGAATCTAAACTAAGATCACTATTTGAGGGGAAGATAGAATTTAGGCTTGATATTCCACAATGTCTTGATATCAAAATACCAAGTAAAGTGGAAAATAGATATTGCTAGAAAATATAGAGTTGTCTAAGGCTTTAAAAAAAAAAAAGAAAAAAAAAATCTAGAAAGCTTGTCAAAAAATATATATATATATATATATATTTTTTTTTTCTAGCACATATATGTGGTTTTCTTGGGATTGTTGTTAGTTTCAATTTCAATAATGTTCAAATGTTTACCTCAACAGCCAAAAACCAACTGGTGAACTTCTAACCAACCATCATTCAAAAACAAAAACTAGCAAACTGTAGTCTGAAAATGTACTTGTGTAGTTTAACTATTAAAGAAAAAAAGTGGGTCAAAAACATCCCAGGATAAAGAAGTTGAAGATCCATAAAAGAAAAAAAAAAAAAAAAATTCTTACAATTTTCCACCTGCATATTATTCACCACAAAAAATGCCTTCCATCTCTCCCCGGACTCTCTCATCAAATTGAGCTCAAACAACCTATTCACTCAGAACCGCAGGCGAAAATGGGGGACGGAAGGTACATGTAAATAGATGTTCCTTTCAAAGATACTAATCCAAAGAAGGACATGCACAGGGAAAAAAAAAAAAGGAAAATAAATAGAAACAAAAAGTCTTTTCACCCAGATTGATCCTCCGAAGCTTCTGAAGAAGGCGGCGAGTTTGCCAAAGAACCAGCCTGTTTAGCTGAATCTTCCGATAGCCTTGTTTCCGAGTTCGGAGTTTTGTTGCTCAAGGGTTTCTGCACCACATCAAAAGATTTTGATGGGATGGATTGAGAAGTGTCTGATGTTGAGACTGTTGCAAAACTTCTTTGATAATTTAGAAAAGTTGAATCAAGCATAGCAGGAAGGCTCGGACCGTAATTATAAGGGTTTGGCAAAGGGGGGTGATCGAATTTGCAAGTCGGACCATATTTGCAGATTCCATACATACCGTAATACGAACATACAGCTTGCCCCTGCATGTACAGACAAGAAAAAAGTTCATCCATTACAATAATATTATACGACGAAGATCATTTGTCGTATCACATTGGACAAATATGGAACATGCATCATTTAAAAAACAAAAATAACAAAAACAAAACAAAACAAAACAAAAAAAAAACAAACTTACAGGTCGTGATGGAAGTCCGAGTAGGTTGGTTGCAGGTTGTGCAATCCTTTCTTTTGGGTGGTGATACTTGCAATCTGTACCATATTTGCAAGTTCCGGTGCTCATGAAGTACCGGCATTCTGGTTGGTCGGGCCGCTCGGGGAGAGTTGGACTTGAATTGGATAACAAGGGCACTTGTCCAATGGAACCCAACTCCCCGGGATTCCTAGGGTTGTACACAATATTTGATCCAACAATACCAGTGGAAGGCACGGCACGTATGTTTCCCTAATCAAAAAATATTACCATCGTCACAAAAGAAGATCAACTTGAAGAACCCATCTCCGGTTCTCAACACAAGTAATCAATAACCCCTCTGCCCAAATTTGAATTTATTTTTGTGTGCGTGTAGCATATTTGTAGAGCTATTCTTGATGTATCATTATATGCCAATTACGGGGTAGCTCGATTGGTGTTCAATGATGCGCGTGTGAGCTGTTTCCAATGTATAGGCCCTATAAATTCAAGTTCCAGAGGATTTTTTTTTTTTTTTGTTGGGGCGGAGAGGAGGAGGAGGAGGAGGGGGGGGGGGGGATCAGTTTTAATTGGCATAACATTTAAATAATCATGTGTCGTGACTTTATCGGAGGACATAAGATGGGACATGGGCGATGACAAGAAAGAAACCTAGAACACCAAATGATCTTTTGTAGGATGACAAATACAAATGTCAGCCAGCAACTTTGTACAAAATCTTAACTTATTGGGAAACAATAATCGAAAGGAAAACAAATAAAAAGCACTTCTTGCGCTTAAAATTTCTTATCCTGCAAAGAAGCATAATTATTAATTATGAACTAACAATCCTGTCCACTTCCCAGCCAAGACACAGAAAAATGATGAGAAGGGGAAAGCGGAGTAAGGAGTAGCCATGTTGGGACGGTCGAACAAAAGACAAATCCCGGGAATACATTCCACTGAATTTATATTTCAACTCAGGTTAATTTAATGAATTTCCTAATATGCCTACATTAGAGTTCTCAGAACTGGCCAATACAAAGGGTATATAACTCAAAATACCTAAATGACATCATAGCTGTGCTATGAAAAGCAGTGGATGTGAACAACGATATGACAAATTCAATTCAGATGCTAAGTATCAAAACGAGAAAACGAGTTACAGACAAGACAAACAAGCCTAACAGTGGGGAAGAAGACAATCCATTCAGGTTTTGTAAGAGAGATCATATACTGACCACGTAGGTGTTCCAGCCTCCTGCAGATATAATGCCTTGGGAAGGAGGAATAACAACAGGCACATACGGCGGTGGCTGTGGACCAGATACATAGGGAACTCTGGGAAAAGACCATGCAGGATAAGATAAATTTGAAGGCAGCGCCGCAGAGCCCAGCGATCCAAAAGCAGGAGGGGAAGCAACAGGAAACGCGATGCCAGGAGAAACAGGCTGGGGATGATGAAACTTGCATGCAGGTCCGAACTTGCATGATCCAGTTCGCATGTAATAAGGACATGATTTCTCTTCCTGCAAAGAACGAATTTCAACTTGCCAGAAAAGAAGAAGAAAAGGTAGATACAGTTATCAACTTCGCATGTAATTGGCAGTTAAAAATGATAAAGGGACATAAATGACCTGACGCATGGGGAGACCTAAAGTGTTGAAGGAAACTGGTCCAGCACCGCGCCTGTCTCTTGGGTGATGGAATTTACATGTTGATCCATATTTGCAAGTCCCTGTCTTCAGAAAATACTGCAGGAAATTTTTCGAAAGTGAACAATAACAATGTACAAAAGTTTCCATGAACGGATTGAGAATCCTAAAACAGAAGAATTAGCACCAACATGGATTGAGAAAACTCTAATGCCCACAATTACGAAACTACAAATATTTTGGATAACATTCGGGTCGGGAGCTATCAAAAGAGTATCTACACTACACACTTGCATAAAGCACCATTGGCTTATCACTAGACAAACAAAGGATTTAAAAGACTTGTACACGCTAAGAGAAAGGAACAATAATGGAAGCTTTACGGCTTAACCTTGCAAGATGAAAGATTAGAAATTAATAACTTTGTATCAGGAAATTGAAGCTTGTAATACATACTTTAGCATAGAGACCGAGGGGGAAAGAGTAATGTAATGAACTAAAGCACATATTGGCAAGCATTATTCTGATAAAGCAAAATATGGAAAATTATTCTCAAAAAATATATAGCTATGATAAATATTCATGAAAAGTTGGGGGGGGGGGGGGGGGGGTGGGGGTGTGGGGGAAGCAAAAATAACTGTCAGACCCTTATGTTTCCATCCCAACAAAAGATACAAGGAACCATGTCCATACCTGGTAAGGAAACCGACAATCAAAAGGATTTAGTTAGGACTACATTTAACATAATACTATTCATCATTTGCGAACAATTGACCACAACCATAATACCTAACATAAAAAATATTGTAAGAGAAGTGCGTTTCCAATTCGTATTTCTTGGAGATTTTCACAAGGACATTCTGCTGATTCTGTATTTCAGCTGTAGTTATTTAATGTCTCTACATATTTGATAATTCTGACTACAATCTCTACGCCTATAATAAACTTCTTCTCTATCAAGTATACAACTTTATCCCACCAACAAACCCCATTCAATTGTCTTTGTTTACCTTTCCCCATAAGTTGTCAACTAAATATCCTAGCAAAATACTTTGTGAGAAGAATCCAGTAAGGAAACGAAGAATAATAGCTCCTTTCAAGAAACCTAAAAATTTAAAGCCTTACCCCACAGTCAGGTTGTCCAACTCTTTCAGGAAGATCTCCATTGAACTGAGTACCCTACATTAGTATCGACGCAGCAAAATGTTTGATCACTCGACTTTCTTAAAGCACAAGGGACAGTTAAGAACAAGTGAAAGAACGAATGCATGGTACAGAATCAACAAACACGAATCTTTTATGCAAGATCGAAATTGGAACTACAATCGCAATTAAAACGAAAGTTTTTTTTTTTTCGACGACATTTATATTAGTTACCTGTGAAGCATAAGCAGGATGATTAAAACGACAATTATTTCCAAATCCACACAAACCAGTCCTCAAATAATATATGCAGTCTGGTTCGCCAGGTCGATCCGGGAGCAGGTTTGATTGAGCCACACCACCCCCTTCCTGATTATCATTGATTTTCAACCGCCAAATTGCCTCTACAATGCACACAAGAAAAATAAATTGTAAAATCTTTAATCCAAATTGACAAAACCTCAGTCCACATAATATGAATTACTTTAAAAAAAAATAAATAAAGATTAAACATTGTAATCTTCCCGAACAACGTCACCAATAACAAACAATTAAAGCTGCGATCTTCTCAACACGCATTAGATCAACTGTAAATGTTGTTAAAATTTGAAAAAACACCTTGTCACCAAGGATCAAAAGAACATACTTTCAAACCAATTCCAGAATCTTCAACAAAAAAAAAAAAAAGGCTTTTTCATAAGCGTCAATATGCATTTCATCTACCACAGAAAGTTCATCAAAACCAAAAGAAAAGAAAACCCAGAAGCACTATCCAGGCAAAAATCACAAATTTCAAACAATTCAACGAAACCCAACTCAGAACACAAACACACATTGCAATTTTATCACAAACAAAATACCAAAACACCATGATCACAACATTCTAGAGCCAGAATATCAAATAAATTCGATAAAAAAGCCATCATCAGATCTTAAAACTCCCAAAAGGGTATAGAAAAAAAGATGTCACCTTCAATGTTACCATCGGATTGATTTGGAACGGCATTTTTCTGAGTCTGCCGAGTATCTGGCATCGGAAGCACAGAGAAGAGAGCTTTAAAAGAAATGGCTTTTTTTTTTTCAGTCTCAGAAATAAAACCCAGAAAAGTTCTCGAATCTTTCAGGCAAATCAGAGCACAGCAATCTCAATCTTTCTCTCAGAAAAGAAAAATTCCCCAATAAAGGGTGTGATCAGAGACCAAAGATAGGAAACTGAAATGAAAAAAAGTAAATGGGAAAATAATATCTGAGGGAAAATAGTAAAGAAGAAGAATAATTAACCAGAGCGAGATAATTCTGAAGGAACAATGTGAAATCCAAACCACAAAAAAAAAAATTTCACAAATGGGTATTTATTTCTAGTTCTATATAAATTTTCACTTTTTTTTCTTATGATTTTTCCAATTTAGAAGTTTTTTTTTTTTTTTTTAAAATTTTTGGGAGAAGCTTTTGAATGTGAATGAACCCGAGAATATGTTAAAGTTTTCTTGCGCTCGTGTACGAACAATAAATTAATTGACAACACGAAATTACAATTTTACCCGCCACGTGGCGCGCTTCTAAGCTTGGGCCTTTTGTCGGGACGTGAATTGATGACTTTGATTTAGCACAAAAAGAGCATTTTATATATATTTGTTTGCTCAACAAAAAAGGCGCATCTGATATTTTGCATTATTAATTAATTTCTTCTTTCCTAAAATTAAATTCTTTTTTTTTTTTTTTACAAAGCACTATACACTATCTTTTTGCACCGTTTGATATTGATCGAACGGTAGAAAATCGACATTCCCTGTTGTAAAGCCCCAACCACAACTACCACTATAACTTCCAAGGTGATTATGAGTCCGTTTGATAAATGAGTTTGAGTTAAAAAAATATAGTTTGAGTTGAAAATTTTTATTGACTTTTCAGAAAATATAAAAAAAATTTTCAAAAAAAAATAAAAATTAAGATAAAAAAATACAGTTTGAATTCATTCACCGGTCTAAATTAAAGGGTGTCGTAATTACAGTAATTATGTAAATTTTCTTTTATTTTATTGAGAATGAAATTAAAAACACAAATCCTCACCGTTGAATTGGGATGGCGGTGGCAAACTATTCACCACTCCGATTTTGAGAGGTGGGACTCACATGAAGTTTCCTCCTGGCCCCACACGTAAATGTCAAAATGACGAAACTACCCCTCCCAAAGGAGAGGTGGAGTGTAAGGTTTTTTTTTTTTTTTTTTTGGGGTGAATTTTTCGGGGTCTTCGCAAAAAATACGTTATTGTGCAAATGCTACTATAAGGCGTGTAACTTGTATCTGTTCACATATGTTTTTCTCTTTTTTCTCCCCTTTTATTTGAAAAAAAAATTTGTTTAATGAGATTTTTCTAAATTATTTTTTTTCTTTCTAGGATTTGAGAATTGAGTTATTTATTAATGTCCGTTTGGATAATTAATTAGAGTTAAAATTTTTAAATGAGAATTGATTGATTTTCTAAAAATTAATTCTAATTTTTTTTAATTTTTAAAAAATTAAAAAATAAAAATATAATTTAATTAAAATTAAATTATTATATCAAATAAAATCTTAATTTGAAGAGAGAAACGTGAAAAATCGTCGCCGTCAAAAGGGCGTGAAATAGATTTTGGGGAAAGGGGTGGGCTTCAAAGGTGGGGTTTAGGTGGTGGGGACCAGGGGATTGTTATGGTCAGATTTGGACCTTTGGATTGTGAGATTCCAAGGCAACTGTTGTGGGTCCCACTCAACCCAGGAGCGGGCCAAGAAAAACGAGCTTTGTTTTGGATTCGCAATCGCAACGCCAAAAGCAAGCCTGTGGGGCCCATCTCAAGAGTGAGGAGTGAGAAACAGAGTGAGTGAGGAACACAACTGGTCTGTTTGGCGGAGTTTCATATAAATTGTTTTTTTAAAAGTGTTTTAATCATCTATTAGAAAAGCTTTAAATTTTCAAAAATATTTTTTGTTAAAATTAAAAAATATGGTTTGTGACAAAAATTCTTTTGAATAGACTTTAAAATTTATAAAAAAAATATAAATTATATATTATAAACTTCATTTAATATTTTTAATATTTATTAAAATACTTTAAAGATCATTTTGACATCAAAAGTTTTTTTGTTTCAAATACTTACTGAAATACTACAGTTTTTGTTTTTCTTTTTCTACTGATTAGAAGCAAAAATAAAAATTCTATCAAACGAGCCTAACATAGTAAGAAGACCATTTACTTGCCAAGTTAAAAACTCCAAAATGTTGTGAAACCGTTTTACCTTCTTTTTCATTCACACCTCGTGCAAAAAAATGGTGCGCCGCGTTTTAAACTACATGGATTTCTTGAATGTTTTCATTTCCACACTCTCATGGACATGCATCTTTTTTTTTGGTGAGATTGAAATATTATTATAATATACTAAAAGGATGCACATTTTTACTGTTATTTCTACAGTGCAGAGTCTTTTTTGCCCCTTTGATTTAGTTGATTTTCCTCCATCTACAGTAAGTTGACCTTTTTACCCCTATTATGCATAAATTGACAGCTGCCCACATAGTACAACGATTTACTGCTGTCTGCACAATACAATTACCATTTTACCCCTCTTTTTTAGTTGATTTTCTCTTTCTATAGTGTGTTACCGGTTTTATCCCATTTAGAGAAGAAAGACCGTTTTGCCCTTCGAAATTAGACTCCGTTGTGTTGTGTGTATAGTGTTTGGACTCTTTTACCCTCATAATCCTACAATGTCCTTTCTCTCTCTCTCTCTCTCTGTCTTTGCTGATTGTTCATTCCAGATTTTTCTTTCTCTCTCTCCACTATTCATCTTCTCTTTCTTCACATTTTCCTTTCTTCGCTTCTTTCCTCTACTATTCATGCTCATTTTTGTTCTAATGCAAATATGTTTTTGGTTTTTCTATTTAGTTGAAAGCCTTTTTGCTTTGATTTTTTTTTTCTTCCTGATTTGTATTTTGTATTTTGTATTTTTTTTCTTAATATTATTTTTACCTTTTTTTTTACGCTAAATTTTAGACATTAGATTCCAATCTATTGTTGTGTTGTGTTTTTACTCACTTTGCCTTTTTTTTTTAAATGATTTTTTACTTTAAATTTTTTATATTTATTTCGGATATTTTTTCTGGGATTTTTTTGTGTGTCTTTTTTGTGTCTTTTGTTCTATTTTTTAAAGGCCTTTTTTTTTAAGGAGTCTGCATGTATTTTTTTTTTTGTGTGTCTTTTTTGTTTTTTTTTTGTTTTATATTTTAAAAATCTTTTTTTTTTTTACATTTTTGCATGTATATAACCTGATAAATTTTTTTTTTTGGGTTTTTCTTAAAAACAGTAAAAAAAAAAAAAAAGGAGAAAATGAGATATATATTTTATTTTGTTATAATTTTTTGTTAGGGTTTGTTTTTTCCGGTTCTTTCTTTTGAGTCTAAAGATTTTTGTTCTTTTTTGTTTTGTTTTGTTTTTTATTTTTGTTTTAATTTTTTTTCTTTACATGAGTATGACTACAGAAGAATTTTTTATTTTTTTGCTTTTGTTTTCGTTTTTATTATTGTTAGTACTATTGTCATTTTGATTTTACATCTTTATTATTGGGAGAGATTTTAGAAAGAATTATACTTTTTATAATTATAATATTTATCTTAACCAACTGCTTTTATTATATAATACTCAATTTTTTATTTAATTTTTTCTTCCTTTCCCGTGCAATGCACGGGTATTAAACTCGTATCAATTATCTTATAAGTTCATATTATTAAAATAATATATCAACTATTTTATAAGTTCATATTATTATAATAATTATTACGTAGTTTTACTATGAAGTATGAAAAAGAGTTACATAATTAGAGATTTATAGATAAATAGCCTTTTTTTTTTTAAAAGTACTTTAATAAATAATCGAAATTTTTAAAAATTAGTTAAAAGACTCTTTTCTTTAAAATAGTTAATAATTTTTCTTAAATGGTTAATCAGTGATTGATCACATAATAATCCATCAGTGATTGACTTACGGTCAATCATTGATTAATCATAATGTAAACCACTAAATGTCATAGTCAACCATCAATTTTTATAGTCAATTATCTAAAAAATGCAAATAGTCATTTTCCTAAATTAAAAAAAAAGGTTATCTATTAGATTAGGTAATTAAAAAAGACCATCCAACCTAATTTTCCTTATAATTATTACATGTAATTATGTTATTTTTATTATATTTCTAAAAACTGCTACATTTCAAATTTTCTTCTGTAAACGTGTTATGTAGTGTAATTTCTCTTTTTATTAAGTAAAAGGAAATCCATGCTAAAAAAGAAGGAATAGCTAGGAAACTGTTATTTATTTTGTTGAGGTTAAAAGTGTAATCTGACACTTCAATATTTGATACGACAAAAATGAATTTTTTTTTTTAAAGGAAGTGTACTCCTACTCTCTTTCTAATTATTATTATTATTATTATTATTATTATTATTTTTCACGTTCTCTAAGTGGAGAAGAAGTAAAGAACAATGTGATATAATATTACAGACACCGAATTATTTATTCATTTTTTCTAATTAAGTGATTGGCAGTTAATCAATCTATGTTATTTTTTTAATGTGTAGTAATTAAAATTTGACAAGTTTTTTTTTTTGTTTTAATTGGCATCTATAAATGAGTTGTAACGGTGTTATTACTTGATAAGAGATAACTTTGTCTTTTTATCTAATACAACATTATGATAATTAAATAGAAAGTAGAATTAAACAAGTTATTATTATCAGTCCATTCCTCAAAACAAGCTTATGATTAGTCCACGTAGAGATGGGATTCACTGGAAGAAGAATGATCTTATTATTATTTTATCGTTTAGTTTTCTAAGTTGGAGGGGTCCAGCTCAGACTTTTTTGTTAACTTTTTATTTTTTTAATTCTTTGGAAATATTATTGAGAATGGTTACCGTAGAACCCCTTTCATATATCTCAGTAAAGTCTATTTTTAAACCGTTAAGATGTAATTAAAATACTGAAATGTTATATGTGTATAATAATTATAATACATTTTACCTCATATTAATATAGATTAATAGATAAAATTAAAAAAAAAAAAAAACCAACCCCCTTCCTCGATGCCAGCGACTTCCCTGCCGACGTCGACAACTAACCCCCCTCCCCTGACGCCGGCGACGGACACCCGCATCCCCCTGACCAGATTTGCCCCCTTACCCAAAGCCAAATCTGGTCAGCGTTTGGGGGGAAGGGGGGGGGGGGGGGGGGGGGGGGGCGACATCGCTGGCATCAGGGGGACCTCTAGTGGATGGTCGCAATACCAGTTTTTTTTTTTTTTAGTTTTTTTGAATTTCTATTTTTTTTATTTTTAGTATATAATATTATGGGTTAAGGTACGTTATAGTTATTATGCACAAGTAACATCTCAACCGTTCGATTATATCACGACGGTTTAAGAATGAACTATATTGATAGGGTATATAAATAAGATTTTATCATAGATTTATCAAATATTATTATTATTATTTTAATTTTGAGCAGGTAAATTTAATATTGATTGAAGTGAGTGAAAATTTCAGGAAAAGGAAATGCAAGAGACTCGGCTAATGTTTTTAAAATAAAGGGTATAATTGTCCTATAGGGTTAATTTTGGCCCAAGAAATTTCTTTGCACGTTTCCATGTGTAGGTCCCAGAATAAAAGTGGTAGTTAGGAGTGTAAGCCAATGGCCAAAAATAAAATGCGTATATATCTGGATTTTCAAAAACGTTTTTCTATCTTTTTGCCTTTTTTTTTTTTTTTTTTTTGGGGTCTAGAACGTTTTTCTTTTCTTGTTTTTATATAATTGAGTCTGGGTAAAATGAAGAAAAAAAAAAAAAAAGATTTGTAGCACCTCAGACAACCGAAAGTGAGTGGTAAAGCCAATGGCCGCATTCCACGTGTCAAGGAATACAACGTTTTGAAGTTATATGTCTCACAATGTAATTACAACAATTAAATTTTCAAACCAACTTTTTATTAGGGTTCGTGAAATGAAAATTTCAACTATTACGGAACCAGGATTTTGTATAGTAGGAACATAAATTAAGAAAGTGGAAATATCTAAAATCCTAAAAGTATAGAATTAGGATTTTATTGTCAAATCTTTAATACATCAATGTCAAATTTTATTGGAAGTATCGTTTGTTTCTTCGTTTATCATTCTCTTAAAAGTTTAGTCGAGTTAAAAAAAAAAATTTCAGTTGAACATTTAAGTTAAAAAAAATATTTAAGTTGAAGATTTAAGAAGAAAAACGGGGCAAATTAGATCATGGTATTAATGAGAAAAATTTTAGTTGTGAGGGCCATAGAACAAAAAAAAAATAGTAAGAATATATTTGAAGAAAAATACTTCAATATGGCAAATTAGAGAAAACATATTTATAAGAAAATAATAATTAAGAGAACTGCGTGAAAAAAATTAAAAAACCTAACTAAAGACACATTTGAAAATAAATATATGGTTAGGAAAATAATTATAAAAAAAAAAAGTATACATGATGATCACTTTTGATATAACAAGAATTACAAGAGAAAAAAAATTGAATTAAACACATATTAGGGAAAAGTAGTTTGAATAGGATCGAAATAAAGAAAGAAGTAGTTGTACTTGCAAATATAATTTAATGATAATTTCAAAATATCAAGTTCAAACCTCAAATTCAAAATAAATAAAAAATAGAAATGTATTTTAATTTGATACTTTTATATATATATGATTTCTTTTTTAAAAAAATAAGTATAAAAAATGGGATTTATAGTTAAATAGCCTTTTTTTAATAAGTTTTTTAATAAATTGTCAAAGTTTTTAAAAATTAGTTAAAATGTCATTTTTTCTAAAATGGTTAATCAATTTTTGTAAATGGTCAATCAGTAATTGAACATATAATAGTCAAATCACTAATTAACCATAACGTAAATTATCAAATTTCATAGTCAATTACTGATTATTGACCATTAGTCAATCACCAATTTTCATAGTCAATCGTCAATTAACCAAATCTGAAAAATGACAAACGGTCATTTTTCTAAATAAAAAGAAAAACTTTGGTCATCTATTAGATTATGTTATTAATAAAAAAAAAACCTTCCAGCCCAATCTTTCTAAAAAAAAAAATTACAATTTCGAAAAAAAAGGAACAAAAGAATATTTTTGAAATGTGCAAAATAAAAGTTAGGACAGTTGATTGTTCAATTAACTAGGCAGGTCCTGTCCTATTCTAATTTACGTCCTAAATAAGATAAGAAGGAGGACCGCAACCTTTTTTGTTTACTACTCTGGCAATGTCAATTTTTTTTTTTATTGTTATTATTATTTTTTTTAATAAGACAATGTCAATTATTAAATGACAAAAAATACGAAAAGAAAATTTATACAAATAAGTTAAGCCAACCTCTTAGCACGTATGTCTATTCATAGACAAGTGTAGAGTGGTTAGAGTTATAATTAAATGACATTAATGTTTCAACACTGTCATCTCTTACTTAAAAAGGAAAAAAAAAAAAAAATCTAAGATACAAATCTTACCGACATGATTTTATTTTAAACTATCAATTTTATATAAGATTTTACTAATTTAGTAGTCTTTTTTAATATAATAATGTGATTTTTAAATTATACCGTCGATTAAAAGCTCCAAAAAATGAATATCAAACAAATTCCTTTTTATTGGGATAATAATAATATGAAATTACAGCAAGTCACATATATTTATCCTCATTCGCATGCATAAGGTCATTTGCCTTTGCCGGAAAGGTTTTCCCTTTTTGGATATAAAGGGAAGTTACATAAATATAGATATATATATATATATATATATATGATTGACACAATTATGGAGAATATACAATAAAGCATGCTCAAATGAGAATATACGATAAAGCATGCTCAAATCCATTGTCTGTCCACTTTTGAGGCAAGCAAGGTTAAATGAAGCCAAATATCTTTCGAAGAATTTAAGAATAACATGTCTTGTCTAAATATTTTACAACTCAAAAGATAGGATTCCAAAGTGGAAGAAAATCATTATCTGGAAAAGACAGATCAAAACTTGGGTTTGATGCTGTACTAGGAAGAAAATAGGACTGCAAGTGTGATGAACCGGGGATCATTGTCAAAACATTGGAAAAGAATAAGATGCAAAATATTTCATATTATATTTTTGTAAATTCGACTTGGTACTAAAGTAGAGGCAAGAAGAACAACACTTTAGTGAGTCAGATTTTTTTTTTTTTTTAAAATTCACGAAAAGCAGTACATACACATTTTTTCACATGAAAGATCGATCATAAGACCTTCATGAGTAGTAAGTTAGAATTGTAACTTAATTGCATGTCCTATCACCAGTTGTAATTTAATTGCTTCGTTTATTTATTTATTTATTTATTCCCCTTCATTGAAGATAAAAATTATAAAGATATAGGATGACGTACTTGTAAAATAATAATTTATCTTATAAGTTGTATTTAGCGTTGATCCTCCAAATTTATTATCTTTTGGTAACTTGCCTCATAAATTATTTATTTTAGTAATTTATCTTACGAACTTGTTAAATTACTGTAATATACGTTTTTAGTTAATTTTACATTAAATTGAACATTTAGAATTATAAGATTTGTATTACAGTTTGTATTACATTTGGAAATTTTTGATCAAAAGGTGAGGTTCTTCAGCTTTATATGAAGTATATATTAGCTTTTTGTGACTAATTTACAGAAAATTGATAATATGAAATGTATTGAAATAATTTAACAAATTCAAAGGATAAATTATTAAAATTAAAAATTTGAAAGACAAATTATTAAAAAATAATAAGTTTGAAGGTATCAGCACTAAATACTCCAACGAATGATCTATAAAATGTTCATCAAACAGATTGTTTAAATATCTTATTTAGTGAAATTGATTCAAATCTCAGATCTTATTGAAAAATAAGAACAAGCTTATCGCCTCACTAAATATGTGGCAGTTAGTGGCTTAGGTTTAATCTTCAACAGTTACAAAGTCATGATTTCAAGTTTTCACGAGAAATATCGCACTCATTTTAATGCTAAGTAATGATAGTTTTCTTTTCTTTTTCTTTTTTTATTTTTTTAATTAGCGGTGCTAAGGAAGAGCAACATTTGGGGTACTCGTGAATCTAAGCATTTGTTATGTTGGAATATAGACAACAATGAACATACAATTCTCACATTTTGTCTCGCTCCAGATTTCTTCAACCATTCCACCGAAAAAAAAAAAAAAGGGAAGTGAGAGAGAGACCAATATTTTTTGTATTATTGAATTAGACAATAGTACTTTCAAAAAATAAAAATAAAAATTCAAAAAAAATTAGACACTAGTGCTATTAAATTATGGGATTTGTCCAAAAGCTAACCACTTGACCCCACAGAGTTTAGTTGGAGACCCTGAGTCATATACATTACGTTTGGTTGAGTAAAAAGGTGATTGAGAATAAATTGAATAAGGAATTTTTAAGTTAAAAAAAAAAATGAAAGTATCATGTTGTTTGATAGAAAGAAAATTACGAGGAAAAGAAATAGAAAATTCATATTTATTTTGTAAAAAATGATTATTATAAATACTATATATCTTTAATGATTCCTCATTCACTTAGTAAAATAAACTTGTACTTACGATTTATTTTTCTATTATTATTTTTTCTTCTACCAACAAAATGAAAGAAAAACTATCTCCCTTCCTTTTTATTTTATTTTATTTTTAATAAAACTCCTTAATTTCTTTCTATTTTCTCCATTTGATGCCAAACTTGAAAAACTCTCCTTGGTACTTTTAGATGCTACAACCGAAACTCTCATCAATTTTTTTTTTAAGGATACTATAGGCTAGAGTTAAGTACACGTAGGTTCTTCAAGTATTTGTCGAATGCATTTAATTTTAAGTCAAGTCAAAAAGGGTTTTGCATGTAACTTCATAGAGCGTAAAGATGGATTATATCCTCCTAAATGGAAATAGAATCATAGAATGTGCTCTCTTATCTAACTATTTGATGCATTATATTCACTTTTCTTTTTTCTTTTTCTTTTTTTCCCCCTAGGGGTGAATAAACCATCACATGTATTTTATGTCATTTGCTTTTTCAAAAGAAAATATCCTCTTTGCAAGATGAGGCAAGACCCATTAAGGCTTGGAAAATAGTCTTTGAAGAGTATCTTGATTGTTTGAAAGGTATGTGACACAAAAAAGGTTTAAAAAAAAGAGAAATCTTCCTTGTTCAAAATTTTAAAGTGAAGCATATATGGTAGCTATTGCAAACGCAAATAGCCTTTTATTCATTTTTTTTTTTTTTAAGTTACATATTTTAGTCGTTTATATTCAGACATAAGGATAAATAATATGCATAAATTACATATATATATATATGTATTTAAGAAATTAAATTGATTAGAAAGGTATGCTTACATAAGAGAATTTAACAAAAAATAATAATAATTACTAAAAATTAAACCATGTTGCAGGTATTCTTGCATGTCTTACATGGATTCTCCGCATATATTGGGGAAATATATACATACATTTTGTGTACGTATAGATGTATAGGTTATGTAAAACAGTAAAGTGGGTGGTTGGCGGTTGGTCAAGGAAGTTAAAGCCAAAATCAATAATGGGAAGCCAAAGGTCAAGTTAAAGCAGTAATGGAGCGATGAATTTAAAACGTCACCTTCACACTTGTTACTACTTGGTATTAGTTGAAAAGATTTTAGAGAAGAAGGAATCATATTCTAAATTTCACAATCTGGGAAGGGGGAGGGGGGGGGACAACTTAACATGCACCAAAAGTTTTTGTCGTAAGCCTGCTTTGTCCGGACCAATTATCAGCTGCCACGTCACCCCATAAAATGTTTTCAAACGATAAGCAAGTCAAATTTGGGATGTGCAAGTAGTTTCTCTAACCTGACCTAACCACACACACAAAACCAGAAAGACAAAAAAGAAAAAGAAATTTACACTAATTTCACTATTTCATGTTTGAAGAATCTGTAGTTAGAACTTAACATGGTCACATAGAGGTAATTTTAAGTCACATTTGTAGACCATATATGCCAAAACTTTTGCAAATTTGTCCCTCAATTTCTACTGCATTGATATTAATAGATCGTTTCTAGATTTGAAAATTGCAATAAGGGTATGTTTGATTCACCATCTCCAACCCAATTTCTATATATATCTTTTTTTTCCTGAAAAACGAACAAATATTATAAATAGTTTTTGAAAAGGTAACAAACTCTAACTTAAAAATTTCATCTCCAATCATGTCAAAAAAAAAAAAAAGGTAGAGGGGTAAAAAGGAAAAAACTAATAACGAGTAAAAATTTTCATAAATTTGTTTCTAATGGAATATTATAACCATATTTTCAAGGAAAACTACATCAAGTTGCAATTCTAGCATAGGAATAATTGACAATTTATGGGAGGAAAACATTCCAAATTACTGTAGGATCAGATATATAGTTAAACAACCTTGTTTTGGCAATGTAGATCTGATATAATAAAAGATCAAGCTTTTAAATCAGATATTCATATGTAATTATAACGCGTTAAAACGACATCAACAAAGTAGTAATGAAAATGACATCTTTATCCTTTGTTTAGTCTTGCTTGGTCCAATGCCCGAGACGAATAGGCATGGCAACTCATTTAAAGGAATTGATTACTCGACCACCCCTCTCTCTCTCTCTCTCTCTCTCTCTCTCTATGTATTTAGTTATTAGCATAAAAATGGAGAACTTGTCATCTTTTCATCACATGCTCTCAGAATCAGGAAATAGATTGTGCATATAAAAGCCCCCATCCCGAGTCCTGAAACACCATGAACTTTCACATCATGCAATCAGCATAACATAGCCACATGTATATACAAATATACATACAAGCAATATATGTATGAAATGTCTACCACATGTATGATATTGAAACTTTCTATTTAAAAACTTATAACTAGTTGATTTACATGTAATTTCCTAATTAAAATCTTATCACATGATACTATTCAAATAACGATACAGGAACCCCTCTTATATATGTATATATATATATATATGCATTAAATTTACTTATTTTAACTATAAAATATACACGAACGCATGTATTCCTGTGATCCTGCCACCATACATGAGACGTTTTCATTGGGCAAGACAATTTGGCTAGATGGCTTTAAGAACCTGACCAGCCTTGTGCTTTCTCAAGAAAAACAAAAATGCAAGAAAAACCAACATTCTAGAAGACCAAGGCAAATTCGATAGTGATAAGAAACCCAAGATAAAGCAATTACAAAAAATTCCAAAATGTACAATGGTAAAAGCTTTCCTGGGAGGTCAGATATTAAAGATTACTTGGTTCCTCTTTCAAGAAGAGGACCAGTTGAATGCACTAGGTAGCATTAAAAAAAAAAAGAAAAAAAAAAAAAGAAAAAAAAAAAGGGTGTCCATAACAAAACTGAAGAGCTTCTTTTAAATGTATACCTATATCTCTTCACCCCACCTAAATAACCATATGTGTTTTCCCGTCTCTATATGTGTATTCCTAATAAAGCCGGTACTATCTGCAGTGACTAAGAGCAAATGAAACTATGTCCGCAAAAACCTACCAACAGCACGTCAACAAAAGAACATGGAACCCTTTACGTTTTCATGCAGTCTAGGGAGCTCTGGAACAGGAACACTCCCCGACGAAGTAATGCTGCTCTGTCCTGAAGAAGTTTCCGATAAGTCCTCGAACTTCATAAACTGCCCCATTTGATATGCAGCAAGGTGAGCATAGCATATTGGAGCAACTAGAAAAAGGAAATTGGGAGTTAGAGCAACGGTGATAAGAGTCTCCAAGGTACAAATTCTCAATCTTTAGAATTCAGATTCAAGAAACTCAAACGTTAAACAAAATTACCTATTGAAATTGCAGTTGTGCTCCTTTGATAGCTGAAACAAGTTTAACAGAGTAGTGTTAACCGAAAACATCATCAAATCGAGTGCATGTAAAGCTACTTGAGATGAAAATCTTACACATAACATAGGGAGTGGATAAGGTTTTGCAGGTCATCGGGAGAGAAACCAATCTCATCAAGTAAAACGTGATAGTGTGCCGGTCTAGAAGTTCCCTGTCATTCGTAGAAGCCAAAAGAATAAAAAGGAAATAAAACATGGAGTTAGAAAATTGCTATATCTGGATAGATAATAACAAAGATTTCAAACTCCCTCATACTTAAACGGAATATCGGGTCATAAACCAATTAAAAAGACCTACAATCATGAATCAATTCCCCAGACTAGAGTCTTAAAGTTTTAATCTGAGTCTCATACTTCTAACTATTGAGTTATTTAGGGGTCTGTCAACAGGCTAAGAGATCTTCAAGGTCGTCTGAGTGCTACTTGTAGAAAACTTGTACAAGCTTAAATTGACAAAAAGCAGGGGGGAAAAAATGACTTACAATCATCCCCGCATGAGCACACAGATAGAAATCATAATTCTTTGGGTGAACAATTTTTGTGTCCACAATTGTCCCTGAGAGAGGTCAAGAGAAATTACATAGGTACCGCTCGACTCAGAAAATAAAAAAAATAGAAAAAAAAAAGTATTGCTCAACTTAGAAATAAAAAACTGATTGAAGCGACGTACCTGGTGGAACATTAGTGATGGAACCACCAGCTTGAAATAGCTTCATGTGATGATTCTTTTGAGCCACAATTACAGTAAACTTGGGAATGTTGACCTCTCCGAGATGCTGATAGGCCTGTAGTAATAGTTGACTACTCAGAACCAAACCAAAAAAAAAAAAAGACTTACTATCATCACGCAACCAATAGTCCGTGTATTAAAGTCCATATACTCCTAACTGGGCGGTAAGCATTAGTAGTGCTGGAACATTCAAGAGCTTAATATAGTGTTGGCTAGAAATTAAAGAGAATCTGAGATTTATTGCCAATTGAGATTTATTGCCAATTAAAACTTCTAGTAATTTTTCATCCTGAATTCGTGACACTCAAAGAAAAAGGAAAACTGAGACACAAGAAGTAAATAATGGTTCTCCAATAACAGGAATGACTAACCTTTATGATTTGATCCAGCTCTATGTTCAGGACTTGATTAAATTGAGACTCGCTCACTCCATCCCTGAAAAGAAATTACAAAGGCCGCCTTTAGCAATTACCAGAAGTGCAGAATGTAAATAATCCAAAAAGGGAAGTGATTGATATAGATTTTTCTTGAAAGTTAAAAAATTGTGAATCTCCAAATGAAAAAGGAAGTAGGACTTCTTCCTCTAAGCTTCAAAATTAACAAGATGTCAAAAGAACACTAAAAAGCGAGGCAAATTGAACCAATATAACTTCTGCATTCTAAAGCATTTCCAAGAATATATGACTCATGTCGTTCTACAGCTAAATATGAAACTAGACAAGTAAAACCTGCAAATGACATCCTTGGACAGAAGGATGACCACCAAGAGGCACCTAGATCATTCCTTAATATAAAATTACAAGCATAACAAATATGACATGATCCTAACATATGTAGAAGGTTTTATAAGAACCACTGCTTACCAAGACAATATCTGTGCTAAGCTTTACACTTAAATAAGTACCATATGCAAATACAAGGGTAAAGGAGAGGGAGAGAAAATAAGCCAATTGCACATAAGGGGATAAGATTTACTGTCTATATAATAAATTAATTATCTCAACAAAGCAGTAAGCATATGAGGATTAATAACTAATATTCAGGCGAGATACAATGTTTTGATACCTGAACACAATAATCTGTGTCGGTTTGCGTCCATTGCTTGTTTCATAGAAGTCCAAAAGCAGCTCACTGAAACCCAAGGTTCATTCAAGTCTTAAGCAGGAACACAGATGATGCACAGAGGATAGATATGGAATATACTTATCTAAGTAACACGTAATTAACAAACCAAACATTACTTCTAGTAAATTTTGGAGAGAAGACCTTTGATTTCTCAAAAAAGAGTTAAATTGTTGTTGGCATCTCATGCTCATAGTCAGACAGCATCCAGGATGAATGATAATACTATTGTGAAGGAGGTTCGAAAACATTTAAACAACACAATCCCAGATACATCCTAATAACATTAGCAGCTGGATGCCATTCGTGCTATATATATATCCTGAGTTAATACCTGATGATGCCATCATCCGTTCCATTTGCCAATGGCTTGTATAAAGCATCAATCATCTCCACTTTAGGTGACTGTGTTCTTACTGATGCTCCATACTTTGAAATACTTGGCCAATCTCTAGAGCCAACAACCTGAAAGTGACAACATGACTTATATTATGAGACAACAGTGTAAAAGATTGATCAATACTTTGGAAGAAAATATATGTCATATACCGCAGCTATCGAAGGAATATCTGAACGACCAGAAGATCCGTGAGACACATCCATTCCCAAAATCATTGTAGGAGTGTCTTTTATTACAGGAACACGTGATGGTTGCTCGATTGCCAACAAAGAGTTCATTCCTCCAAGCTATATAGGAAAATAAGCAAATAGGAACCACCTTTGAAATAAAATGAGAAAATAAAGAAAATAATTTAAAGAAGAAATTGATTATTGAACTGTAGATTTTTTTACCTTAGCATTAATTTTAAGGAGTACATTGGTTAAATACTGATCACTGATCCTAAACGGAGAAATGCATTGGCTAATGATGCCAAAGTCACTTAAACATTTTTTCTTCCAAGGACCTAGACGACCAAAAAAAAAGTGAAAAGGCGTAACAACATAGTAAAAGAAGGGAACCATAGAATAATACAACACCATACCATAGATGTCAGAGTTTTTTCTCTCAGACAAGACACAAAGGATAAAGTTAGGTGGGCCTGGAAGCTTTTCTCTGATCCGTTCAAACATCCTTTCAACTCTTGCAATGGGAGGTCCTCTTCTAGATTGTTGATCTTCATCGATCAGTGTAAATGGGCCATCAATTTGCTGCATGTGGATAAGTCAGCGGGTGTTAAGAGTTTAGATCAGAAACAATAAGATCGACATGTCTAACATACAATGCCTTTCTTCCTTCCACAGCTGATGAGGTCCCTTGAAATTTGACTCAGATCACAGCGTGCAGAGAAGTTCACAATAATCCAACGTTCAATGTGAACAGGATCTAAAACTGTCTGAAGGAAAAAAAAAAAAAAAAAAGAAGGGAAGAGGAGCATTATAAAAATATTAAAATAAATAAATTAAAAAAAAGCTAGAAAAGGTACGGTACTAGATCATTTTTGTGGCATCGAAAGTGTTAAAGCATGGCTCAATGCTAAAAAAGAATAAATAAATAAATAAAGTAGGAGCATAGAAATAACAAAAGCATACCTTATTATTTAAGTTCCATCTCCCGTTATTTGGGGCAAAATCACAACCATTGCCAAATTTCAACTGTAAATCCGCAAGGGAGAAACGTGTTAGCAACATAGTCAATTTAAGTCCTCGACATTGGATCTTTCCCTCCCTCCAAACAGTATGTGCAAATTATTCACACTTGCATAGACATTCTAAATTAGTAGCCAGTTTTTCAACTTCCTCCCTTTCATACAATGCATGCACATGCACAGAAGCACACACATTCCACACTTTGCAAGTTTTTTGTTTACCTTTGGGGACTCGAGGACGCGGCCATCAACTTGAGTGAATTGCTTCTCTATAGAGATGCCACATTCAGCCAGCAAAGGGTCATTATCATAGCGATAATTTCTTACTGCCTGAAATAGCAAGTTAGCAAGAAAATTATGGAGTTGTTTAGAGAAAATATATAATTCACTCAAGGGGGAAATGAAAAACTTACATCAACCAAAATCTGTGTTTTTTCCTCAGGCTTTTGCCTTGACTTTTCAACCAAAGACGCCCTCTGGGTTGAGGATAATGCTTTTGTATACCGTTGAAGTGAAACAAGTGAACAGAGCTACACAGCCATTAAAAGAAAAAAGAAAAAGAAAATCATAACCTAAACTTGAGAGCTCTTCATAAAACTAAATAATCAAATGGATATGTAAAAGAAATTTCCATACCTCAAGAGGTAAATAGTTAGGTTTTTTTGGCCTGCCCACGATAAGGCAGGGCAAGTAGGCGGACTCAGACAATTCTATCCCACAGTGTTTGGTGAAGTATTCATACACTGTTATTTCTTCAGTCTGCCCTTCATTTGTGCTATCACCATTTTTCACTTTCATTGGAAAACTGTGAGGAAAGATAAAAAGACAAAAAATCAGAAGTTTCTAGATGGGAAGAACAAAGAAACAATGGAAAATGATATAACATCTTTAGAAGAGAAACACATACTACAGTTGATTGCATGGCTTCTCACTCAAGCCTATGATTTTGAACTCCATGTTACGGTGTCTTGTCTTGATCCTCATATTTCTCAGCATTTTCTTTGCCTGTAATTGCCACAAAAGTTTCAGACAAATCAATGATGAAATCTAAGCACACTGTTCAGTGATTATTTACCTTCACCCAGTCAATGTAGCGGACTTCTCGTACACCCTGGTTAGTTTTCAGAAAATTAATCACAGGTCCAGGTTGTAAAATCATAGTTGTAGAGACGTCTAGACAGAGTTGGGAGAAATCAATGTCAATAAACAAGAAACAGCAACCGCACTGTATTAACCAAAACCACAGGTCAAAGAAACTGCAACAAAAAGTTATTACCCATGTTAAGAGCAAGTCCGTTCTGTGTTGGGCGGAAGCTTGCATGGAACCCCCTCACACCAGTTACACCTCCTCCAACGTCAGTGAAGTTATTTGTGTCATCATGAAAGAACGACTGCCTTACCAAAAGGCATCCCCTGTAAAATTGTAATCGTTAACAATTTAGTTTTCCGCCCAGCAATGTGGATAAGGTCCATGACATTATGATTACTTTAAAAACTAGAAAAATAATAAGAAGTAGAAAAGAACTTAATACCTGTTAGCTGCTTGCTGCCTTAGAATGATATCAAGCACTCTCAATGCATCCTGAGCACTATTATCTGCATCAGCTCCTTTAAGAGCTAGGGCAATGGATTTCACTGGTATTTTGGCAGCATAACTTAACTGTATCTTGAAAGTCTTCGAATTAAAAGAACGCTTGGAACGTTTACCACTCTCTTTGGGGCTCCCATTGAAACCAGGACTTCCAGTTTCGCTGCCACACAATGAAGAAATATAATGTCTCAAGAAATAATAATAAATAGCAACAATGATCATGAAAAACCAAAATGCCAAACTATAAAAAGGAATAGCAGAGTGACATACGGCTTTGCAAATGATTCCTCAAGCAGAACTGTGAACTCAAACTTCCTCTGTGGCAGAGGACCGACAGTATACAGACTTTTTTCTCCATCATATGCAAACCTTTTCCCACTAAATTCTGAAGAGTATGTTTGGTATAGCCTATCAATAATTTTTCTCCCAATTCCCTTGACGTTAACATCTTTGTTCTCTTCTGAACTGATAGAAACCTATTAGAAATACAACATAACGAATTAGAATGAAACTCAACAAGTACCATAGACAAAATATATAAATGCATAGACATATATATACAATTGTAAACATACAGTATACTGGTAAAACACTGCATCTGGAACATTGACAGAAACTTTGAAGTGGTTTGCCATCAAAAGTATGTGTCTCCCCACACGCCCAGTTCCTCTTCTACTCATAATTGAATACTTAGGAGCAGGTGGCAACTCTGCCTTCACATTCGGCAGTACGACTGGAGGCGATGGAGGTAAGGCGGCAGCGGTACCACCTTCTTCCTTAGCAGTAGCAGCAGTACCACCTGCTTCCTTTGCAGTGTCAACTTGTTCCATCTCTTAGCCAAACCAAAATAACCTACATTAGTCAAAAAGAAATCTTAAAACTGAGTGCTGAAAGGAAAACCGGTAAAAAGAAACCAATCCTTAAAACTAGTCAAAAAGAAACCAATCCTTAAAACTAGTCTGGATATTCTTTTCTTGTAATAAATCTAGCAAATTCATAAGCCATACAACAAAGAACAAACGTCAAGCAAAGGATTGGACATTAGGAAAATGCTAAACAGGTTACGAAAATCTTCCAAACACTACATATTCATTCTAACTTTCTAAACCCCGATATCAGTGAGTTCTGAATATTTTATACAGAAAGGGACCAAGGATTCAAAATGAGAATAGATGGTATAAATACCCATATATTAAGGGTTTTAAATAAAATCAACCAAATATAAATATGAAACCAAAAAAAAAAAGGAGGGGATGATACCAAAAGCAGATATTCAAGTACAAAAGGAGTAAGGATTCAACGAAACTCATTAAAAAAACTAAATGAATACATAAAAACGGAATTATCAGCGCACCAAAAAAAAAAAAAAAAAAAAACAAAGAAACATCACCACTTGGACGGAAAACGAAAGAGAGAACCAGTCAAAATCCTATTCTCGTACATTAAAAAAGCACAATGATCAAAATATACCCATACAAATGAACAAGACACTTGAAACCCATAAATAAACACTCAAAAAAAAAAATGAACGATGAAGAAAACAAGGATGAAGAAGAACCAAAAGAAAATTGTTGGAAAATATTAAAATGCACGATAAAACATATAAACATCATGAAAATAAGGGGAAGCTCGGTAGAAATGAGCAATGTAGCGAGGAGCACAAAAAATCCGAGCCGAAATGCAGTGGTTTAAGCCTCACAATATCAAGACCAAAAAACACAAAATCAATCTAAAAAAATTGCTAAAAAAAGAAGCGAAAATACCGAGAACAACGAGCATGCATGAACAGAAACACTGGGAAAAAGAGAGAGAAATGAAGCGCATTGAGAGAAATCGCGAAATCTTACCCAAAGAAATTGGGGACGACGATTTGCTTAGGGTTTTCAGAGCGCGAGATAGAGAAAGAAACCGGAGAGAGAAAGAGAGAGAAAGAGACGACACTTGGTTTCTTTCTCTCTGTGTGACCGGCCTGGACTTCTAAGAGCGAGCAGACACTCTCATAGGGTGAGAGCTTGGAGGGAAAGAAATTCTCTACTGTCTACTTGGCCAAAATAAATAAAAATATATATATTTTTTTCATATTTTCGAATTTTGAAGAAAATATAAATATATTATCATAATGCTCAAAGCTTTGTTAGCGTACATTCGAGAACAGCATCCGATTTGGTCGTCCACTCTTTTCAAAATCTCTAGGGCTTTGATTGGCTACATGAGTTCACAACCGTGGTCCACGAAGTAGCAAATCGCTCTCGGACTGGAATCCAAATCAGCTTCGAGGGCTGATTGGAATGGTACGTTGTAGGGGTATTTTGGTCATTTGAGAGTCATAGATCTACGGGCTCACGCGCAACAAACGAATTGGCGTTGTTGTACGACTCAACTAAGGACTCCAGAGGTAAAGTGGGCGTAATACAAAAAAGCTCCTTTTGTTACGGTTGGTGGCTATAGAAATTGTTCGGTACGATTAATGTCTACGAAATTCCGGTGCACCTCCCTATCACAATCCACTTCTTGTGATTCTGTGATTTCGACGGTTGTGATTTCTTGTTGTTAAATTAGAGAACTAAAATGCATCAATATCTACAGTTTATATACAACCACGAGTCATGATCCGTCCATTCCTCTGTGTATCACTTCATAAAAACGCAAATATATCTTATCCGAGATCTTTCTTTTTTATTTTCGTTTATTTTACGTTTAATTCCTTAATAAGTTCTTAGGATTTTAAGTTTAAAAAAAAAAAGAGAGAGATCATTAGGATTTTTTTGTTCTTAATTTGATATCAAGTAGTTAGAAAAAAAAATTAAGACAATAAATTTAATTCAAACTTTTGATTACCAACCTACGTGTTGTTGAAGTTGTATTAGTAGGTATTTAAAGAATTTTCAATTGTCATATTAATTGATTATATCTATCAATAAAAAGATAACAATTCACAGCCACGTGAGTTAGTACTCAAAACTTAAGAATTTAGAGCTAATGTCCCTTCACTACTACTCGTATTTTTGTTTCTCCTATTTTAATGCACTACATGCAAAATTTTGCGTTTAAAAAAAAATAGCATTTGGTGAAGACTTGAGCGAACTCATGCTACTTAATGACTGAGGTAAACATTTCTTTTAAATTGCCTTATACAATAGTTGGAATACAATAGTTGGATCAATATTGGCTTCCCTTCCCCTAATACAATTGTAGCCTTATATAAAAGATAATAACGATAAACCTGGTTATTTGACATATTATTTCCAAACATATATATGAATTATAAGAGTCTTAGATCTACTGTTTTTTTTTTTTTTCCCCATCTCAAAGACTATCCTTTCATTAGAATTTTGACAACTTATCAATTTGTTTAAGAATTTTAATATTTAACATTTTTAATATGACTAAATTATTAAATTTAAATGATCTAACATAACACTATTGGGGAGATAATCAATGAGACAGAAAATCCGATACAATAGATCTCGATTCGAATTATAAAGGGTAACCTAAATTTACAACTTCCTTTTCCCAATTTCCTCCACCATCTCAAACCGCTCAAAATTCTATTTTCTACTCTAAAATCCCTCCCCCAATGTCTATGCTTGGAATTTCTTTCTACCAATCATGTCAAAGGTGTATGGCTTTTGAGCTTGTAAAAAGGTTATAAAAGCATGGAAGAAAAAACACAATTCTAGTCGAAGCATATTTTAATCCTAGAAAATGAACATTGTTTTTTTGGTCATGTAATAAGCAGAAACATTAGCCAATAGCGATGAAAATGATAAAAACAAAAAAAACAAAAAAAACAAAAAAAGAGAGAGAGAGAGAGAGAGACAGGAAATTATCTAACTGAATGTGTTTCTATTGCCAGACATTAACGCAAAGACCTTAAAACAATACCAATAAGACCTTGCGTTGGGAACATACATATACAATAATCCTCTGGTAACTCAGAACCATATACAAGAGAACATCGTGGGCAAAACATATCAGCCTTTTTATTCAATGCATAATAAAACACGCAATGATCCACATTCCCACTGAAATTGGAGGTCAGATGATTTAAAAAAAAAAAAAAAAAAAATCGAAATATATTTTCTTAACCTGACCATCCTCTCTGTGGAGCCCCGGACGTGTGCACATTCAACCTGTCAAGCACGCCATTGAAGTCGATGGGTTGGCCACTATCTTCCATCCTCTGAATGATGCTAGCGACATGGTCACCCCTGAATCCCATGCTCACCAATTTCTCGATCAACTCACCATAGGGGTGGTTTCGCATGAACTGAGGGTTCCGGACCATGACATTAGGGGCTGCATTTGGTAGCGCATTTGGAAGAGAGGCGCTTGTGGGAGGGAATCCGCCTTGAGCAAAGTGAGGCACTTGAGGTGGATAGTGAGCTCTCCCTCCTTCACTATCATACATCATGTATGTACTCACGGGAGGAAGCGCAGGGTGAGGTCCAGAGGCTCCATAGCTATCCCCTTGTGCACCATAAGGGCCCTTGATTTGCTGAGGTGGGAGCTGCTGTGGAGGTGCTCTGCCAGCGCCAGTATATCCAAAAGGCATGGTGTCACCAAGACTAGTTCCAGACTGAGGAATTCCTGAATATGGCACCTGCATCGGCATGCTGTTCGGCAAAGTCTCTGGAGGCGGAGGTTGGTTTGACGGCTGACTTGGTGCATAGGAAGGGTAGACAGATGATGGGGGACGGACTTGGGAGGGTGGTTGTTGCAATTGTACTTGCTGAGGCAATTGTTGCTGAAGTTGCTGCTGATACTGTGGGAATTGCTGAACTGGTGGTGTTTGATTAACTTGAGACTGTGTTGGTTGCGGTGCCCCTCTAGGGATGTCTTGCAGCTGGGGGGTCCGGTATTGGGAATCAGACACCACATATTGTCTCTGTGGATGTTGTGCTGGAGCTGGTGGATTTGGCAACTGAGGTGGAGGTAAGTAATATGGTGGTTGCTGAGTCACGTTCTGGGACGGAACCTGCAGGGAAGGTGCCACGGGCTGCTGTGCCGGTGCTACTTGATGAGGCAGGGCAAGAGCAAGTTGCTGGTTATGTGCATCAGAAGTGTTGTCACTCTTTTTGGAATCAGAAGTGGGTGGTGAAGCTCTATCTTCAGCGGACTGGTGGCTTGACGTAGAAGACTCTTTCTGCGCAAGCTGAAGTTTGGCCAATTCTTTTTGAGTCTCAGCAAGTTCTTGCTTGTCTCTAAGGATTTGAATAGACCTGTGGACCTAAAACAAAAAATAAATGAATCAAGTTCATCTGCTGCATCATGTTGATTGAGGAAGACAAATGCAAATTAAACCAACGGAAGAAAGTCCAATAAAGGTGAGCTTAAACCTACTTTATCTTGAAAAAATGCAGTATGTAGCTACAATAGAGATAAGAAATCCCACGTAACTTGATTCATTTTAACTTATCCACGCAGATTTGCATCTACGCACCACTAGAAAAGATCATTATCCTTCCACAATTAAAAAAAATCACGTAATGCGGTTTCAATAGTTATTAGCTGCATTGCTATACTCCAGAGTGATTTACTGTTCTACTTAACTGGCCTTTCAATAATTAAAAGATATGATTAGTTCCTGGGGCTTGCACCGACAAAAGAGAACATCTCAAACAACTTAATATCGAGATTTCATTCAGCTCACGGTAAACTTAAGCCACATCATACGATTGGATTTGCAAAACTACAATATTAGTACGTTTCTCTGTATGTGGATATGTCCTACCCGACCACTTTTTGTGCAATGAATTAAAAACTGGTTCAGCAGTTTCCTATGATTAATATTTACTTATGTATATCGTGTTTAACAACAAATCCATGGAACACCATGATACTAGAACACTAGTTTATAACAAGCGATTTGCAAACGTAATTTAATAGAGTGCTGATTCAATTTTTCTGCATCTGGTTATTCTTTAAAACACGCACATCCTGTTCCACTACAGAAAACACCCACTAATGTACAGAATAGAAAGTAAATCACAACAATAAAAGGGTTGCTTCGGTAGTTTGATAACCCACACCACAAAAAAGACAGTTTTTCCATCATAAGGAAAACTCTTTGACACCCAAAATCATAACACTATAATAAAAAATCAGAATCATGAATGACGAATTGAGGAGAAAATTAAGTAAGATATTCTTGCAAGCACTTAAGTTAGTCAGAGTTACAACTCACTTCTTGAAGATGTTTCTCAATAGCCTTCAGCTTTGACTCTGACTCTCCATGATCACGAATTAGATCAGATCGCATTTCTCCGATGGACTTATCAAGATTATAGCAATATAATTCCAACTGTGAAAGCCTTGAACTAATTCCTTCAAGGAAGCGCATGAGGTTGTCAGCATTTCTTTTCATGCTTTTCTCCACAGCAGAAATCACATCTTGGTAGACAGAATCTTCGGGCTGGTTATAAGAGGCAGCAGGGAACACTGATGACCTTCCCCTTCGAGCATTATGGAAATCCTGATACGTAAAGAGCATTCAAGTTATGTATGCATCAACAAAAGACGGTGGACAACGGCACTACCAACAATCTAGTAGACAATCAAATTCAAAAGTAATGACAATGTGCATTCCAGACTACAAAGATAAAAGATGTTAAATTTCTACATACTAGACAAAGAAAAAGATATACTAAACCACTGGTATAGTGTAGTTTCGAAAATTCCCAGGAAAAGAACTTTTAGAAAGCATAGGAGCATTTCTCCGGAACAATTTTTCCAAATTCAAAGAACAGTCGGTAGTCAGTACTAGTATCTCCGCTCCAACAAGGCAGTTATACATCGCTTGGTAGGAAGGTAAGGGGAGGGGGAAAAAAAAAAGGACGAATAGAAATAGCAGTAGGGATATAAAATTTAAATAGTACGGAAAATTATGTTTTAAGAAGAAATGAAAATGACTGATTTAACAAATTGCCATTTAATCTTCTGATTTATACTATTTTAGCTTGTAAAATTGGGGGGGGGGGGGGGGCGGGGGGGGGGGGGGGGAGTGATTATATGTTGCTTCTAACTAACAACAAATTCTGTCTCCACAATCTATCCAAATAATTTAAAATGGTGGGACCTATGCCCTTTTGTCCTTTCAAAAAAAAATTTTTTTTCCTCTTCTCTCTTACTTAACAATCAATTCTTTCATTTTCTCTACGTTAATATTCCACCCTTTTCTGTCCTTGCAATTTTCACCACGACCAAACAAACATTAGTAACTTAACAGAGCAAGAATCCTACAATTTCACTGAAATTCACATTTCATTCAAATTCGCATTTCATTGAAATTTAATTTCCATGAGATTCACGGTCCTTCAAGGCCAAGCAGCTGGCCTACTGCTCATCCATGGAACTTCTATCATGTTCACAAAGAAATTGAAGCCGAAAACTCGTAGCTTTAGGATCTTCAAATCGGAACACAAAATGATATCTACTCAAACATAAATCAGGTAAAGAAACAAGATCAACGACTAGACTCCTTTAGCTTCCTGTTCAGTCGAATAAACGAATTTGAATCACAACATTTAACAATCCTAAAAACGAAACGAATCCAGTAATAAGCAAACGAACCTAAAAAATCAGTTGAAATCTTAAATTATCCGATGAAAATGATAAAAACTCTTTGATTAAAGGCACGATCTAGACCTCTATCAAATCTCGTTCCCACGAAATTATAGCTAAATTAGCAAAGTCCTAGGGTTTGAAGCAGCACACAGTTACCTTTCCGGAGCTAGAACTGATGACCGGCTCGCCGTGGCTGCCATTGGAGGAGTCCTGGTTTCCGTAATCCTCGTACGAGCAGAGAATGTCGTCTGAAGCGAAATCGAATCCCTTGGAGCCCGAGTTGGCCCGGCCGGACGATCCAGACGCCATGATTGCAGAGATCGGGAGCTCGGATGCGTTTCGAAGATGAGAGAAAACTAGGGTTTCGGAAGAGAGAAAATCAAAAAGACGATGGATAGAGAGAGAGAGAGAGAGAGAGAGAGAGAAGAAAGAAATCAGGAGAGAAAGAGAGAGAGTCTGTCTGAAAATACGTGCGAAATGGGAAGTTTCGTGATAATAAAGAGGAATTTGGGGACTTGGAAGGAAAAGAAAAGTAATGGGGGGATTTTCGTTGGAGTTCGAAAGTCAGATAAGGATGACTGCAAGTGCAACCGACCTTTGCTTTTTTATTTTTGTTTTTTTGCATATATGGTCTCGCATTATTCTGGATTTTAAAATTAGCTGGTTTGGTAACCGGTGTTGCGTTTTGTTGGCAATCATTGAAAATTATTTTCTTTTTTCTTTTTTTTTTTCTTAATTTCTTTTTGGCTTTGCTTTGGCTTTTTTTTTTTTTTTTTATAAGAATATATTTTGGCAATTATTGGACTACATATAATTGCCCCAACATAATTTATATTATCTAAAAGGAATCGTTTTGATCATGTCGTTTTGACCATTACCTCAAATAAAAAATTATTATTATTACCAATTTCTGTTTAGATTAAAATCTCAATTATATTTATGGAATGGCATTTTTATTATTTTTGTTGTAGATTCACACCCAAACAAAATTGAGGAAAGTAATAGTGTGCATATTTTTTTTTAACATGTTTTGTCTTTTTTTTTTTTTTAATCTTTCTAAGAAAACATTTTTCTTGAACAAAAAGCCAAATGAGGTAGGCAGGAACGGTAGAAACAGGGCAGATATGCAGCTGACAGAAGATATCTCTAACTTGTCCACGAAGTAGCCCAAATAGAAGACATGTAATTAATAAGTATTTTGTAAATATGTATTTAGTTTTTGATGGATGGGGCCATGTGCATTAACACGTGTTTTTAACTTTCTTTATCTTTTTTGTCATGTTTTCAATGAGCTGAGATTTTTTTCTCTTTTCTAAACTTGGAAGTCAAATAAGGGACCTTGATATTAGCATATTCCTAGGGCTTCCTCAAAAATACTGTCTCAAAGGTTTACATAGGATAAAAATATCGATATAGACGGAAATATCGTTAATATAATTTTATAAAAATTTTAGAGTTATTATTGATATCGGTGAAAATATCAGAAAAAATTACGAAAGTTATTAAAATATGTTTTAAAATATATTTTTAATATTTTAAGATAGTACAAATATTAAAAAGATACATAAATATATAAGTTTTATATAAGAAATATATTATATCTTATATATTTTAATATCAAAAGTAAGTCTTATGAGGTTCAAACATAATTGAAATATCATCTTAATTCAAGCAAAATTGATATCATGATACGTTATTTGAATAGAGTTTTGAATATAGTTGTAAACATGTTAATATGTAGGCTTGTTGATCTCTTCTCAATCTATATTCATGAATAAGAAATTATGTAAATTTTGTAAAAAGTCTAGGAGAATATCTTTTCTCAATTTTTTAGGCGTTATCTTTTATTTTATTTTTTTTCATATCTTTTTTATAAGATAATTATACCATGCTCGTTGTTAGTTACTCTATCCCACTATCTATTAAAAAATATAAGATAATTATAGCATGCTCAAAAAGATTAAAAAACTTATAGAAATCCAAAATTTTGAAAATTTTCAAACTACAATTTCCACTCAAAATTTCCGATATTTTGTAAAAATTGCATTACGATTTACCAATATTGATATTTTTATCGATATTTTTCGATATTTTCCCTATATTTTGACTGAAAAAATATTACATCTAAAAGATTTTTCGATACCCTTCGAAAATTTCGGTAAAAGTTTCAGAAATATCGTGGATATTTACGACCATACATTGACAGGAGTGTTTATCAAAAAGTCTAACAACGGCCCCACCTCATATTTATTACAATCCTATCATATTTCTAGCTATCAGAATATATAAGGGTGCGTTCACACTAAGCATGCGTTTGGTGCATATGTTTGGATTGTCGAATTTGGGTTTTTAAGTTGTGCACTTGGTGAGACATTTGAATTATTGGAGTTAAAAAGTGTAAAAACTTGAAATTTGTTCAAAAAATAAATATCAATATGAAGCATGTTTTGTTGTCTCGAAATTCTGTGCAACTTAAAATATATATATATATATATATCTTATTTAGACTTATATATGAAAAGTAATGGACTTTTAAAGTTTGAGTTATAAAACTATAATAGTAACTGTGAATAGTAAAACTGAAGTTGACTTTTTAGAAAAAGACAAAAATTAAGTTGTAATATTTAGGCCCAAACCGGATGTCCAAATACAAGCTAAATCAAGTATATGTTAGACTTACTAAAATAATTTAATAATTAAAACTTCGAAGAGTAATACCTAACACTCAAATCTTATACCACAAAATCCAACCATAATTGTCCTTTATCTTTGTAGCATCATATTCGATAATTTAAGAGTCGAGACTTTGTTGCACATGACTTTACATTTATTTTTCTCCTCTTGCTTGGTGATTTTAAGTGATTATAATATTTTTATAGCGTTCATGGGGCTATGTCTATGGACTTTATATGTGAATGATAGTGTGGTACTCAATATAATTATACGAATAAAAACATTTTTTAACTTATGTTTTACTAACAATAACAGTCCAAATCACTCAAAAAAAAACACACACACACACAATAGCAGTCCAAATTGTTTAATGTATTTTTCTTAGATCCATATAAATAGATATCACCATCTACATCAAGAAAACCGTGTACTTACGAAAAAAACTTGTACAGTTTAGAAAAAGAGTTATGATTGATCAAAAAAGAAGAATTTGTTTCAACCGAAATGCCCTAAACATATATGTCATGTGCATCGAAAAATCATTTATTGAATCCCAAAGACAAAAGTAGAAACTTGAGATAAAGAATAGAATAAAAAAAATCTTACATTGAAAAATTTGTCGGGTTTGACGTGAGGGTTAGGGGTGTTGGTGTCACGAGATGGGGAGGGGAAGTTGGGTAGGGGCGGAGGCACAGTGAGGGAATGTCGACAAGGGGATATCATTGAGAGCTCATCTGGTGAAGGCAAGGTAGCATGGAAGCTCATAGGGGTGACGTGGGTGGCTCGCCGAGGTAGGTGACACTCTATTATGGGGCGGAGTTGTTACTGTAAAAGGCTTTGATTGTTACACTTTCAAACATATTAAGAAAATAAATCAATGGCTAATGAAAGAAAAAACGACACAAGATCAATGATATGCTCTATAAGATTCATATTAACTATTTACAATGCACAATATAAAAAACTAAATCCAGTCATTATCAAATCATTGAAAAGTTACCGATGACAAAAACGTCAATTTCTATCGAGAATAATAAAAAGTAGTTTTAACATAAAATTCTAACTTATGTTGGCGCAAATGCAATTTTAGATTTGATTAAGTTTGCATTTGAAATACGGGTTTGAGAGATAATTTTTATGTTGAAGTTGGTTGACTTTTAAAAAATTATGTTATAATTTTCAGGAATTCATAGCTAAATAGCCTTTTTTTTAAGAAATTTTTTAATAAATGGTCAAAATTTTTTAAAATTAGTTAAAAGCCATTTTTTCTAAAATGGTTAATCAACGTTCTTAAATAGTAAATGAATGATTAACCATATTATAGTCAATCAATTATTAACTTACGGTCAATCATTGATTAGTCATAATAAAAATGTATAGTCTATCATTGATTAACCATTAGTTAATCATTAAATTTCTTAATCAATTACTGATCGACTAAATTTAAAAAATAACAAACGATCATTTTCCTAAATAAAAAAAAGTTATACTATCTATTAAATTAGATTATTAAAAAGAGCTACACAATCTAATTTTTATTAATTTTTCAGAAAAAAATACAAATTTAAATGAAAAGGTTCATAGATGATAACCAAACAAACCATTTAAGTGTAAATTTGTGCATTTTGCCTACCTCAAGTACAGTACAAGTCATTCGTGATCCTTTTCCTCCTTTCCAATAGGTCGAAAACGACAAGCTACCTTAAAACGGGTCAATCAACCCTTTTTGAGCGCCCGACAATTCCAGGCGGATCAACGATCCGGAGCCTGCCGTCTCCGCCTGTATCTCGTCGTCAGAATACCTCGTTCCAAGCAAACTAATAGGATTCGGCTTTTCGCTCGTTAGCTTTCTGTAAATTATGGAACAAGCAAACTAATTTGCTTCCAATATTTCTCTCTTCTGTTCTGCGACCAATGGCGTCAATACGGTTCAGTAGTATCATCCTTGTCTCAGCAATCTTGAGGTTGATTCTGATCTTATACGGAGAATGGCAAGACACCCACATGGAGGTCAGGTACACAGACGTTGATTACCTCGTATTCTCCGACGCTGCTTCTCTAATGGCTTCTGGGAAGTCTCCGTTTCTGAGATCCACATATAGGTACTCGCCTCTGCTCGCGTTTTTGCTCCTACCCAATTCCTTTATTCATCGCACCTGGGGAAAATTTCTCTTCTCAGCTTCAGGTACTCTGGAAAAAACTTAAACATACTTCAAAATTTTTTTCATTCACTGAAAAAAAAAAAAAAAAAAATCTTTTCTCATTTGTTTTATGAAAAAAAAAAATCGCAGATTTGCTTGTGGGGTTCTTGATAAATACGATTTTGAAGCTGCGTGGAGTGCCTGAAAACTTGCGTATTGTCTCAGTGATCTGTTGGCTCTTCAATCCCTTTACCTTCACTATTGGGACCCGAGGGAACTGTGAGCCGATTGTTTGTGCCATGGTTCTTTGGATCTTTTTATGTCTCATGAACGGTGTGAGTTTCACTCTTTGTTACTCTCAATCTGTTTGTTTGTTTAAAAAAAAAAAAAAAATCTAAATACTTGCTTATAAGTGTTGTTATACATGAGACACTTTCTTCAATACTAACCTTCTACTTTGTATGCATTTTCTTATCCGGAGGATCCATTCAACAATTTCTTATGATTTTGCGCAATTTTGTTCCATAATCGCAGCGTCGGAAATCATATTACCGCAGAGAAGGCCATATTGTGATGAGCTATAACATAATGAGGATTTTCAAAGTTTGTATTTAGTCATTAATTAGTAAATCATGCATCTTTTGTATCCGAGGTTGGAGAATCGCTAGTTGGTCTCTATTTGATCCTACAAGAATGAGAGTCTGTTTAGAGAAAATGGCATTTTACTATTGTAATACTTCTTGACAATAGTGGTTTAGTGATTTGGTTCTTATTTTATCATTTGACAAGGAAGAAATTATTTATCATCTTCTTTTCATTGCAATGTTGACTGTTTGATTAGGGTTTCAGTTTCCCTTAGCACAAGCAAGTTCTTTAAATAGCGCCATTTCTAGCAGTTACTGTTATACCTTTCGCTAACATGCTTCTAACTTCATATTTGTCTTCTTTCATTTCGCAACAGGACGTGTTTTACAAGCTGCATTTTGGTATGGGCTCATTGTGCACTTTAGAATCTACCCCATCATATATGCACTTCCCATTCTTTTGATTCTTGATCCGCAAGTTTTCAAATCTGGTTGTCGGCCTGCTCTTCAAAGTTGGAGTCGTACTGAACAAAAGTCATCTCAGAGATCATCGATTACAAGGGTAGCTCATATGTTCTATCCATGGTTCCTTATGAGAAGTGTACTAACGAGGGAGAGAATTCTTTTTGGCTTAATTTCAGGGGCTGTATTCTTGTTTTGCACCACCTTTTTCTTTTGTTTATATGGGTGGGATTTTCTGCACGAGGCCCTGCTATATCATCTCACCCGTTCAGACCCAAGGCACAACTTTTCCGTTTATTTTTACCACATCTACCTCCAATACGATCGCAAACTCTTGGTAGTGGAGAAGCTTATCTCATTTTTGCCTCAGTTTATAGTTCAGATTGTTCTTGTTTTGAGTTTTGCCCAAGACCTTCCATTCTGCTTCTTTGTGCAGACAGTGGCATTTGTGGCGTTCAACAAGGTTTGTCTAATCATCACTTGGTTATCCTCTTTTTAATTTTTTTTCTTTTTTTAACAAATTGCTGTCTGGAATAACATAGGATAAATCATGTGATATGTATACATATTTATATTTTTCTTGAAATGAGCATGTGGTTGTCTGGAATAGCTTAGTTCATCCACGAGAAAATTTAATTCTCCCGGCTGCCAATTGACAGGTGATTACAGCACAATACTTTGTGTGGTTCTTTTGTCTTTTGCCTCTGGTGCTGCCTTGGAGCAATATGAAACTCAATTGGAAAGGCCTATCATGCATAATCTTGTGGGTTGGAGCACAACTTCACTGGTTGATGTGGGGCTATTTGCTTGAGTTCAAGGGAAAGAACGTCTTTCTTCAACTATGGATGGCCAGCATCTTATTCCTAGCTGCAAATTCATATCTTCTGATTTCAGTCATCCGCAATCATAGGTACTCTCCAGTTTTCACTCAGTTGGATTCTCCTAATGATGACACAAGGACATTAAAATGATGGAGTAAGCCGATTTGTTGACGGGTTTATGTAGGATTTCAGTTTCTCACTTTCTCTAGTGGGTAAATGCAGGTAGGTGCATGTTTTTCTATCGTTTTGATTTCTTCTAGTTTTTTTAACTTGCGACAAGTTTTAGGTTGCACTATCTTGTGTGGTTCTGGTAATATAGAAAATAGCAATACAAACACGTTTTGCTTAACCATGTTGGATGAATACTAATCGCTTTCGGAACATGAAATTCACCCCTGGTTTCTCATTGCTCATTGCTTATTACTACACCTCCATAACTGTTTATTGCATGACGCTAGAAGCTTGCTCCTTATTTATGTATACTTGAATGGTATATACAAATCTTACAATAACTCCATGGATTGATTGCTTACAACAAGGGCTGTAAGCCTGTAATTAAAGCAGCTAGTTCAACGACGAGCACTGTTGGTTTAAAGTTGATAATCTATAAAAGAATTACCTCGGTTGTGAAGCTTGAACAAAAAACACATGATTGAGGGAAAAAAAAAAGTAAAATATTACTAAGGTGTGCTGACATACATGAACTTTGAAGTTTAAAGACACTACTCTCGTACCCACTACACAGCTCAAGAAGTTGTAGAATAAGAGAAAATATATCATTTTTTTAGTTGATAGTTGAATTTAGTTGGCTGTGTGTTTTCTACTATATGGTATATCCTATGCTAGACATGATTCGAGCTTCATGCCGCCGAGTTTCTAGTAAAACTCGTGGATTGGATTTTAGAAGACCTAAGGTTTTTTTAGGAGCAGGGGGTCTAGGACAGTGTGGATTGAATGTAGAAGAAGCAGCATATATATTATGACTCCGATGAATCCAGCAACTAGAGCTCCTTTTACTTGGTCACAATACTTTGGGACTTGGCCACAGATGGGAAGCCAACCTGCATAGGAATTTCCTTTCTTTCCCACATATGCAATAGCCAAAGCTGCGGAAATACTCGAGCTCAGCAGCAGGGTGAAAACCTGTTCAAAATATGTAAAGCCAATTCTCGTGATGTCAAGCCCTATATAAATCAGCTCCGGAGGTTCTCAAGCTATCAACTTTGAAGAAAAAGAGCGGTATTATCAAGATAATTACCAAATCGAAGGCAACCACTAAACGCCAGAGCAAACTTTTGGAAGGAAGGAAAAGAACAAGAAATCCGTAGACGCTGACGATAGCATTTGCAATCACGAAGTACCTGGAAAATCAATACAAAGTATCAGCTGGCACAAATAAACTATGGTGCGAGAAACTGGAAATTGGACAGCCATGAGGAGGCCATAAAAAAAACATACTTGAAAGCTGGTGTCTGGGAGTACTTAGCTTCAAAAGAAACGGCGAATAAGCTAGCATTCTGGTGGCTCGTAGCCATGACGATGGCAGCGGAGAGAGTGGCAGCAAACGCCATGAGCCTCACTAGAAGCAAGGCGAGCCACTTGGTCTTGACCATGGCTAAGGCTGCTCCGTGAGGGAAATCGAGTTATGAGACGAAAGATTTGCGGTTAAATTGTTAAGAGATGGTGGTGACCAGTGAGGAGAAGTGAGAAGCCAAGTGTAGGTGAATATTGGTAAACATTGGAAACAAGAGCAGGTAATGGTAGGAGGGAAATTGTGGAGGGTGGGATGGTACACTTGTTTTTTTTGTATGTGTTTGATTTTTTTTGAACTTTTTTTTGTTAGTTGGATTTCCCAACTGCCGCCACCACCGCCACCACAGCTCTTGTCCAAGTTTTTCAACCTTTTTTTTTTCTTTTTCTTTTACTGCTATTGGATGTTGAGTAATTGAACCATCTCTTTGTCAATCTTTCTTGTTACAGATAAGAGATAACGAAATTCTAAGATGTTAAGCGATCACCTAATGTAAATTTATCCATCCAAGTTACTTAAAAAAAAAAAAACTTGAGGTATGGGATTTCAACTCTATACATCGTGACGAAGTGTTATATACATCTTAGTTATTAATCTAGTAATATTAATTTTAAAGGTTCAAACACAATAAAAACACTACCTCACCGTTTTAGAAGATAAAATATAATAATCTTAAAAAATGGAACATTTAACGAATGAAAAATAATTGATTGAATTGATTTGATTTGAAGAGACAATGTTTCTAATTATTTTTTAGATGAACAATGTCTCTTTTTCTCTGCATGTAATACTAATGAATTGATTTATTTTTTAGGTAAATAAATTGATTTTAATCTAATGCTAAGTTGCATTGGATAGTCGTAGATGTACTAAAAAAAAAAGTCATTTAGCCTGGTATAAAATAATTAAAAAAAAAAGTCATTTAGCATTTACTGCTCTTTATTTTGAATAACTTGCTCGATACCTCCATGTGAGAATACTGAACATTTGAGTTTTGACTAAGGGTCCGTTTAGAATGCCAGTTACAGATGGTATTTTATCATTTAAATTTTCAAATCCTAATTTTATATTAAATTTTATCTTTATTTTATTTTTAAAAAAACTTAAGTTTTAAAAATTCATAATTTTCTCATTTTAAATCGAAATGAGATGATTTTTATGATAAAATACTCGTATCAATGAGACGAATAAGACAAGATCCATTTTATATATTTTTTTTCGAACACATTTTAAATTTTTATATTATTTTCTATATCACATAATTTTTTCAAAATTTTTTCCCTCAAACACATATTTTCAACTCAACCTTTAAAATACCATCTCTAATATCCCCCAAGCGGCCCCTAAAAGAGATCATTAAAGGAGGAAAACTTAAACATCTACTATAATTGCCAAAAAAAAAAAAATCATGATGTAAAAAAAGAAAAACTTTTTAGACTTCGTTTTTCATCATTAAGTCAATAAATCTTGTTGATATGCAAATTAGTGGATCTGTAGCTCCCAGATTGGAGAAGATGAAAGTTTTGGGGCTTTTGATGGTCATACAAAAAAAAAAAAATCTTAACATTTCTATCAATATCTTTATAACAAAAAAAAAAAAAAAAGCCGGGGGGGTGTATTTACTACTGGAATTGTACCTTTTATTCTACTCGTAAGAAATGCAAAATTGCATTAGTTAGTGTAAGCTTTTGTTAGATGTTCTAATTGAAATTTAAAATTTTAATTTTAATTTAAAAAAAATTAATAAAAATTATAATTAATTTTTAAAAAATTAATTAATTTTAATTTAAAAGTTTCAACTTTAATTATCGAACGGAACGGAGGCTAAGGGGGAGTTTAGTGCACACACTTAAATTAAGATTTTTAAATTTTTTTTTATTTTTTTTCTAAAAAATTTTTGTCTTTTTTTCAAAAATTTTTTTGTCTTTTCTGAAAATTCAAAAAAATTTACTATTAAAATTTAAAAATTTCAATTCAAACTCATTCATCAAACTCCCTCTAAGGAGGTGTTTGGTTATCCATCTCATTTTAAACTAAATTGTACTTTTTTTATCATGTTTTTTGTCTTTTCTGAAAAAGTTTCTTGTCTTTTCTGAAAAAGTCAACAAAAATTACTATTCAAACTTAAAAATCTCAACTCAACTCAAACTCAACTTATACACCAAACACCCCCTTAAGTTTAATAGTATGATATATTAAATTGGAGCGGAGTTTGTATCTAATTCAATTTTTTAAAAAAATTAAAATATCTAAATTAAGAAAAATGAAGGAAACGACGTCGTATTAAAATCCAACAGGTCAGCGACAATCAAAGGAAAAACCTTTCTCAGAACAATCCCCTCCGAGGAAGCAACAACAAAAAATGGCGGCAGCACCATTCCGTTTGGCCACCACTCTCTGTAAAACCCCCAAAACCTCTCGTCCAAAAACCTCAATCTTCCCCACCACCACCACGGTAGCCACCTCCGCCACCACCAACTCCCCATACACTCTTCCCTCCAAATCCAATCTGAAATTCACCGCCATTTCCAAACCATCCATTCTCTCCCTCTTTCTCCACAAACCCCGACACCGTCAGCGCCACCCTAGAGCCGCCGCAATCCGATGTCTGTTCACCGGAATCGTCGAAGAAATGGGCGAAATCAGGAACATCGGAGCCTCCGAAGCCGGCGGATTCGACATGGAGATAGCCGCCAAGACCGTCCTGGAGGGCGTTAACCTCGGCGACAGCATCGCCGTCAACGGCACGTGCCTGACCGTCACGCGATTCGACGACGTTTCGTTCACCGTCGGACTGGCCCCGGAAACGCTGCGGAAGACGTCGCTGAGCGAGCTCTCGGCCGGCTCGCTCGTGAACCTGGAGCGAGCCGTGCAGCCGACGAGCCGGATGGGCGGGCACTTCGTGCAGGGTCACGTGGACGGCACGGGGGAGATAGTCTCGACAGCGCCGGAGGGCGATTCGCTCTGGATCAAGGTCAAGACGACGAAGGAGATCTTGAAGTACGTGGTTCCGAAGGGCTTCATTGCCGTCGACGGGACGAGCTTGACCGTCGTCGACGTGTTCGACAACGAAAATGCTTTCAATTTCATGCTCGTGGCTTATACGCAGCAGAAGGTGGTGATTCCTCTGAAGAAAATTGGGCAGAAGGTGAATTTGGAGGTTGATATACTGGGCAAGTATGTGGAGAGGCTTCTCAGCAGTGGGTTTGTTGATTCTATCAAGTCTTCTTCTTCATGAGGTAAAGAAAAGAGGATCAAATTGTTGGAAATGGAACTGAAATTGGATTTCTTCTGTTGTGTTGTTGTATTATTTTTGTTGGGTTTTGGTTTAAATGAAAAAAAAAAAAAAGAAAAAGGATTTTGGTTATTTTTATCTATTTGGTCTGATTTTGGATTCTTGGAACTTATTGAGATATTTTAGTTAGGAATTGATATTTGTGCAGTGAACTGAGCAGAACATGTAGGGCAGTATGTGAAGACATGAATTTATGAAAATATTGTATTGGAGATATAGGGATATTTTAACGGATATATTAAGTATTTGGAAATATCGGAATATTTCAGAAAGAATAATCGTTGTTTTCAAAATAAAAATCTTCCAAGTTGTGGAAGCTGTTGGATTGGAACTGAAACTGTAAGGTCTCTTTCAAAGTCGTCAGAGCTAAGCATTAAGAGTGTTAAAGACTTTTAGGAATGAAGCTACTGCAAAGATTTCGATTCATTTACCTGTAGAAAAGGGAGTTGTTCTGAAGGTCGAGACGACATGGCATTTGATGATAAAGATAATTGTTACCATCCCTAGTGGTCCTTTGATCTTATCACTAACTTGTTGGCTGTTTACTTTTATTGACATTGTTGCTGTGAATCCCATCACTCCGACAAAGTGTGGACATAGATAGTCGAACCTCCAATGGATGGGAGAGTCATCTAGTGCTGCTATGCACCACCCCCTGTGGTTCCATGACTACTGGCCAGTTGTTAATTGGAGCTACATGGATGTTGTTGTCACTTGTCACCTCCTGTTCTTGGCGGACCACTTGTTACTGAAAAGACCATAAATGATGCATATGAATTGGTCTTCAACTTTCGGCCTTGTCCAACTATTAACTTTAAAATATGTCGATTTTGTTTGGGAGTTTTTAATTTCTTTTAAGTCATATAGTTTATGCGTTGTTTATCTTGGAGACGGCAGTTGTCAAAAGTTTCATTTTACTACTAACCTTGGTATTAACAACCCCTTTTTGATTAAATTCTTCTCTTTCGTCTTATAAATTTTAGTTCTTCTGCGATTGAATTCATTGGAAACTTACGGTACCTAAGATTCTGTTATTTGTGATAACCTTATGAATATTTTGTCTGACAGACTTGATTTGGTTTATCTTCTGTGATTTTGCTTGTTTGAATTGCTTTCGGATAGAAGGCGGGATGATAAGTTCACATGACTCTGGAAAACTTGCATCTTTAACTCCATGATATGATTTCTAGCTGGCTGCTGTGATATTTTCTATCTGTTGTCAAGGTGGGAGATTACACTTAACTTTTGCATGCACAAACACGAACTAGCCACTTTTCTATGCACGGTTACACCAGAAAGTGGGGCACCATGGTTCGGTGATGTTCCCCCGAGTGTCTTTGCCCACGGAATGCGCATCACTTTGCAATTGTCTATGCATTTTCTGAAGTGAAATGTGACATGACCTGCATTCCTCTCTTTTTTCTCTTCTTTTCCTTCACTTTCTAGTCATTTCTATGTATGTCTATCTGATTGAAACTACTTTGAGTTAATTTCACCGGTGGCCCCTGAAGAATCGAGGTAGTCTTAGTTTTGCCCATGACGCTAAGATTCATCAGTAACACTACCCCCAAGCTTTGTGCTTGGTACACCATTGGCCCTGCCATTAAAAATAGGATGAAAATTGTCGTATGAGGCTCACACGTGTGGTTGTTATAAACATAAGACCAAAGCGAATGCCCCTGGTGTCCTTTTTTTTTTTTTTGGGGTGAATTGGAGGCAAAATTCCATTGAAGATCTGTGCACTTGCTGAAAATGGAGCTTCTTCTCCTCTTCAAGATATGTGCCAATGTCCACGTATCCTACATATATAAAAGAGTAGATATGCTCTTTACTATTCCTTTTTCATCGTAAAAAACGCTAGGTTTGGCTGCGTTTTGGAGTTTTGGGAATCATATTTATTTTTTTTTGCTGATCATAACTGCAAGTACATTAATGCCTTTGTTGTTGATTGAAGCTTAAAAAAAAAAAAAAAAAAACATTATTTTAATATCCTAGATGCAAGCAAAGGGCGCAAGAGCCTTGCCTTTTTTTTTTTTTTTTACAATTGTATCCTGTCAAGTTTGTGGGATCCACTCAAAGTTATTTTTGTTTTTTCTACATTTTCTCTCTGTTTCCCTCTCTCTCTCTGGTGTTTTTTTTTTTAAACATATTGCGTTAAGCTGTAAAGCATACGAGGGACAAAGGGCAGCATCCTTTACAATTGAAGATAGTAGTAAGGCTTATTTCTTAAATGACATATCATTTAAAGGGAAATTAACCATTTACATATGTTAATAAGGATGTAACTTTTTTGTTGTTTTGCTATTAAAAAAACTTCTCCTTAAAATTAACCGAACTAAAAAAAAATACTGCATACAAAATGAATGAATTTTTTTTGGATAGCAAAAATTAAAAAAAAAAAGTGAGATCAAGATCAAATTAAAGAAAAATTAAAAAAAAAACTATATTAAAAGAGTGGATATAGATCTACCATTCATTTTTTTTAAAAATCAAATACACATCGATTTAGTGTTTTTTTTTTTTTAATGTTATCATTTCCTTTGAAGTTATTTCATGCTTTGCCTCCCACATACTGTTGCAAGTATTTTGACTAAAATTTTGATATATTACAAAATTATCAATGTAGTACATAAAATACCAATTTAATTATATGATAAATTATAAAATATTAACTTAAATTATTATTTTTTAAGAAAATTATTCTTTTATGTTTTACGTTATAAAAATCTTAATTACAATTCGATACGTGCAATGCAGTTACTTTAACTAGAATTAATCACAAGTGTAGCATTAAAGGGGTGAGTTCAATGGCGATCTCGACTTTATTGGTTAGAGGAAAGCGGTGCTTTTTTTTGGGGAAAGAAAATAATACTTACATAACAGAACCGACAAATAATACGGGAGTCATGATATGACAATGCTGGTACTTTTGGATGCAAATAAATTTTTGAGTAAACAGAGAAATTGATATTTGATGGAAATATATGATAAATTTACCTAAATTATGAATATTTATTTGTTTAAAAAATATCAAAAACAAGGAATGTACATGATTGTACGCATAATTTAGTAATAATATCATATATAATTTCATGATAGAGAGTTTCTACGTTAAAAAAAAAAAGAATGTATACTCTAAAATATAATAACTTTTGTGATGTTTTAAGATACAATGAACATTTCAAATATGTGTACATATAAACAATTTCCACATCTAAAACTTTATACCTACTTTCCCTCAAAAATAAAAATAAAAAATAAAAAATAAACCTTTACATGTACCTGATACAAGTTTTCTTACCAAAAAGTTCTATATATAAGCATGACAGTGGAATACTAGGTGATAAATTGTATGAGATAAATACTTTTTTCTCAAAATAAATTGTCTAGTAAAAGTGAATACTTATGTGATCAAATAAATTAAGATTTCCGGAGCAAAAAATAAATTAATTAAAAGTTTTCAGTTTATTGTACTACAAGCAACAACAAGAAAACTTTTCCGGAAAAAAAAAAAGCAACAACAAGAAAAGAAAAGAAAAAAAAAAGAGTACATAGATTTTTTTTTCTTCTAATTAAACGATCATAAAATAGGAAAAAATAAAAGCATTTGATTATTTAATTAAAAAATTGAAAAATTTTCTCCTGATATACTGATATTTTCTATAAAAAAATTTCACCCCAAAAGATATATATTTTTTTAGACCTTTAAATTTCTGAAATTTCCATTGTGTATGGTTATGATCAATGTTTTGCCACAGCACCAGCCCAAAAGGCAAAAAGGAAGGGAAAATGGTACGAATAAAAATTTTCACTCTTTTTCTTTTTAAAAATTAAAAAAAAATAATTTGAATGTTTCCGGGTCGCTTAAACAATTCTAAAAAGGAGGAAGCTTCGTGCCATGTTGATCAAATCTCTGTCATAATTTCGTTTTTTTTTTTTTTTTCCCCTCTCTTCTTTTAATTAACATATTGAAGAGGGTTTGCCTTTTGCACTTTTAAGAAGTAAATCCTTTAATTTAGCACACTGTTTTCTTTGTCCAACGTGCAATCCTTCTTTAGAGAAAGAGGCATGGTGGGAATAGGATGTCTTCATCTCAAAAGCATCGAAATTAAAGAGAGAGAGAAAAAAAAAAAAAAAGAAAAAAAGAAAAAAAGGGTCACGAGTTGCTATTATCAAATAATTCATCTGAATCCTAAGCAGCTCACTCTAGATGCCACAGCAAAACGACAAGAAAGGTACGCTTCAAATTACAGATCTTTATCCATGTGACAATGTCACATTTTACAATTTTATTTTGAACCGTCATATATTATATTTTTATTTTTACATTGAGCGAAGTATAATGATTACACAAGGTGTAAAAATAAGTGTAAAAATAAGTTAAATGATGACACTGAAATAATTCTGTAAATTAATTTGTTTTAGTGCCACCAAAAAATTAATTTCTTTTTAGAAGTTACATCACAAATAAATAGTTAGATTATATTATATCAGATGTGTTCTTTTTTTTATTTAGAGTTTGTTTATGATCCATTAGACTTGTATCTTGACAGTTTTGATTTCGTTAGACTTTTGTTTACATGGAGTTTGTGTTGACCTTAAGGTCGCTAAGTAGCCTTTCATAGTAAACTATAAAGTAGGGGCCAATTCGAGACTACCACTATTCTTCAGGGGCCAATATGAAACCAACCCAACCTTATTTTTCCGGTCTAGAGTCTTCCTGTTTGATAATGGGAAAAATTATGATTTAAGCATTTAGAACTTACTGCTAACTTCACTTTCTAGTTTATATAGGTATATATATATATATATATATATATATATATAAATATGTACATTCCCATCATCACCACAGTATCAAGCATTATCGAGAGTAGTTTTAAAAATCCTACTCAAACGGCACTTAATCCATGCCATCTTTCTCCTCCGTAGGCTTTTTTGGTGTGTGGTGCCCATAGGTATGTCGTGCTGCTGCGTCAAACTCTCTTGTTCTTTCCTTTATATCGATGTTGACCTCAACTTTATCTTTATCTTCTTCAGGAACTGATTTAATAATACTTTTTACATTTCCTTTTTTTTTTTTCTCTAATATTTAATCGGTACAGTTTAGGCTCATTGACATCATTTTCTAAACATGACCAGACAGACACTAAAGAAACTTTTATTCTTCTTAGAGCCGCAGAATGGGTTTTAAATCATGTCAAAGGTGACTAATTATGTGTGGTCTGATTTGCTTCACAAATTTGAAACAGGAAAACCTTAAAGTAGGATTATTTATCTTTTCTTTTCATATCTGTATTTGTAACAATTTGATCCAAAGCTCTGAACAGTGAACACCCCCTACCGAACAGGCGGACATTCGGGTATAGGTCATTTGTCTTGCGGAAATAGGAGAGAGATTATGGTCAATTACTGATTGGAAAGAGACTTGTGGTTACTTAAATACCACAAGCCCATCTCATTCTCCATCAATGTGGGACTCGCATCAGTGCGACCGATTTCTTTTATGTAGATTATGGACAACAGAATTTAACTATTTCCAGCTAATATGGCGTTGGCAACTTGGCATATGCTTCTGCAGCCTTTCCATTTAGCAGCATCATGTGCGTCTAAGCTTATATATGTCCCTCAATAATGTATCGAACTATTGTATAAGCCTCTACCCAAACAGATCAGGCAAAAAAAATTAAATAGAATAAAAAATTCTACCAATACATAAAGGAACAAAGAAGAAAAAAGAAGAACAAATAAGTTCTATTTATGGTCCAACAACACATGCGCTATGGCCAGCTTCTGCATTGTCGGCTTCAACAGTATAGTACACTAGAATACAAACACCCTTCCTTAGTTATATATGTCGAGACAAATTTTCCACGACATTTTGGTGTCTTTTTCTTTTAGAATAACTTTCATGTTGCGTAGTTTTTGCGTTCTAGTACTACTTTTTACTTTTATATTTTTTTTAGTCAATCCTTGCCTTTTTTTTTTTTTTTTTTTAATTTCACTTTATTTTTGTTGTTGCAAACATCAGCTTTGAATCTGTAGTCTAATTCTCTGAACTGTACCTTAGACAAGTCAGTAATTGCAACATGGAGGCTTTCTAATGAGACCACGAAGACACAAAAATACCATTTTTTTTTGTCATCCTGTTCCGCACATCCGTTCTCGTTTTGAAAGTTTCGAGACCTATTGCTACGATAAAAAAGACCTGAACTCAATCATATTGGAAAGATGCGTCCAATTTTTACTTCCCGTCATTCCACACCCAACAATTTTGACCTTGAAGAAGGCTTATGACATATGGAAGCTTCAAAATTTCTTGTTCTTTGAATTGCCTTGAACGGATCAACCATTACTTCACGGAGGCTTTAGGAAGAAACACTTATTAGTGGTACATGTTTATAAACCCTCATATATATCTGATATCAATAAGTATTTCTAGATCTTTATGATTTTTCAGGTTACTTTTTTTTTTGTTTTGTCCTACCAAAGTCCCCAAGGACCCGACCTGTCCCAACAAAATGTTGGTCTAAAAGTGGACAATAAAAAACGACAAGTTCATAGCCCCTTTGCGATGAAAAATAACTAGGGTTTTGTCCCTTTTTAGTAGTCTAAACATGTCTCGCTTTATTATTCCAATTCGGTGTTTTTGGAGCTCATTTGCCTTTGTTTATTTACTCATTTTTTTTTCCAATTCTTTTGAAGAAATTTGAAATGAAATTTGAAGTTTTTATTTTTGATAAAAATCTTTTTGGAAAGTTGATAGATTAATCCCTTTTTATAATTACCTTATCTTTATTTATTTTTTAAATTTAAATGACTAATTTAAATTATATACTTTATAATAAAATTAAATATAAAATAATCAATAAATTATAATTATGATAAATTTAGTCAATCAACAAGAGGACGAAATAAGTACGAACCAGGATGAGCAATTAATTATATTCAATTGCTTCACAACATGAGTGGCTGATACCACAAAAATACATGACACGTGTAAGAACCAGGATGGTTAATTATCATGTTCTTTGTCAGACCGAACTATAGCTTCACTAAATAAAAGAAAATATCAAAAATGGTGGTATTCGCATGCGCCAAGAATTACGTCATGCATAAAGGGACAATATTTCTCTCTTAGATTTATGTCAGATTCTATTGTTTATATATATATATATATATATATAATAAAGCAGTATTTAGTCTACAGTTGTTTTCAACTTTTGTACATATTGGAGCTGAGGTGACCCTCCCGTAGTTGTTGTTGTTGTTGTTGTTGCATTTGAATTAGTGGTTCAGTCCCGTTTGGTGGATTTTTTTTTGGTTATCTTTCTTTTCATGTTGTCTCACCAATGTTGAGTATGATTAGGTATTTACAAAAATGAAATCTCAAAAGTTGAAATTAGTGGTCGTTCTTGATTATTCGAGATCATTTTATTAATAAAATTTTTTTGATAAATTTTAAGAAAGTGATTAAGTTATTTTACAAATTACTTAATATGATCAAGTTTTTTTTTTTAAAGAACAATATCTTTTCAAATTAATCATTCATCTGCACCAATTATTCCGTCTGACAAAAAAAATTAATTTTGTTAATCGCCGGCATGGATTGATACTATTTAACCAAAGCACAGTAAAAAAAAAAAGACCAATTGTACTTTTAAAAAAAAAATATTTATACAATAAGACCTGGAAAAAACATTTTGGATAAGATTTTTTTTAAAAAAGTTTTGATGTAATTTTAATCAAAATCACAGTTCTAGTTTGTTGAATTAATTTTTTTTAACTGAATACATATATTACTACTTATGCTTGATTTAAAATAAATAAATAAAATTATATCTTACCACATATATAGAGAGAGGGAAAAAAAGCGCAGAGAAGGACAAAATAATAAAAGCGTACGACAACTTAGGGGTGTTTGGTTCTCCATTTCATTTTAAACTAAATTGTACTTTTTTCATCATGTTTTTTGTCTTTTCTAAAAAAGTTTTTTGTCTTTTCTGAAAAAGTCAACAAAAATTACTATTCAAACTTAAAAATCTCAACTCAACTTAAACTCAACTTATACACCAAACACCCCCTTAAATCAGATGTAGGGGATGTTTGATAAATAAGTTGAGTTTGAATTGAGTTGAAATTTTTATATTTAAATAATATTAATATTTAAAAAAATAATTATAAAATTTATTAAATTTTCAAAAAAAATAAAAAATAAAAATAAAAAATTTAATTTAATTAAAATAAAACTTGTTTTTTAAACAAACCCGTAGTTTTAAGTGGACCTCGCGATTCTCATTAAACTTTTTTTTTCCGAAGATGGTGGCCTTTTATTGCAACTCGTGAAACAAGTGGTGCTCTCGTGGCTTGACTTGTTCCACACACGTGTCAACCAACTACTGTTTCTGGTTTGAGAGAAAGATCAGCCAATCAGGACAATTGACAGCTTCTTAAGATGGTCGTCTCCAAAACCAAAACCAAAAATAATAAATAAATAAAAATCAACATCGACGTGCCGCGAAAACCATAGTGTTGACCTACTTTTACGAAATTGCCCCTCTAGATTGATGCATGTTTTTCTTTTTTATATGGTGCATCATTCTTGACTATTGAACGACACAATAAATAAGTGAATATTCATGAATATTTAGAGCCTCGCTACAAGACTATGACTTTTTATATTAGCTTATTTTAATTTTTATTTTGTTTCATTCCAATCATTGCAAGTTCTTAAACTAACAGAAAATTATTTTTTATTTTAGATTTTATTGATATTTGATATTATGATACAAAAATAATGTATGAAAAACTTACACATATTTTATGTTTTCTTCCCTTGCTATGTATACACATTTTTGATTTACCATAACACCTGGAATTTTGATAGAATCTTTGAGAATCCTGAACCACCTCAAACATTTAATTTCAAATCTTTCGTTTTAAAATTTAAGGCCATTGTCTTACAAGTGTCAAAATTTGATTTGAACTTTTAAATTTTCCCAAAATACATACCTTATCATCTTCTACCAAAGATTATCTTAGTTTTTTTTTTTTATAATTTTTAAGATTAAAGAATAAAGGAAACAATATCTCTTTTCAAAAAAAAAAAAAAAGAAACATTATCTTCACAAAAAATATCTCGGAGAACAAGGGCATTATAGGCATTATGCTCCTTGTGGCGAGAGTTTTGAGGGGCAAAATCGTTATTTTGTAGAGAAAATGGGAATGGTTGCCGCGTAAACGTTTGAAATTACCACAAACCACCCATTCTCTCTCTCCCCCTTATATAAGCCGTCAAAACCGCTAAGAGCTTTTAACAACTTCCCATCTCATCATAAATTCTCCTCTCTCTCATTCATTCATTCATTTTCCTCCCAAGAAAACGCTTTCCCCTGCTTTCCCAGATATTCGCGGAATCCAAACAAAAATTCCAAAATCATTCATCACCGTTCTCCATGACGAAGCCTGGTTTTTTCGCGACCTCGGTCGTCGTCGCCGCCTCTGCTACCGCCCTCACCGTCGCTTCAACCACGGCTCAAATCTCCATTCAGGTGAGACAAACCTGCACAATCCGAACTCTAGGGTGTTTGGCTCCCTAGAAACCAAGGAAAGAAAACTTTCAAGAAAAAAAGAAAAGAAAAGAAAAAGAAACTTTAGCGTTTTGATATATATTTTTGAATCTGAAATCTCCTTTTTCTCTGCTGTTTTTGTAAGCAAAATCGGAATTCTTTATCAGAATTGATTCTGAGAATTCTAAAATTCGTGTCTGATTCTTCTCTCAGATGGATGATTCGAAGAGAGAAGGAGAAAATTCGAGTTCTTCGACGCAATCGAAGGATAAATTTGCGCCGAGGTTTGACGGCTTGAGATTCATCGAAACGCTTGTCACTGCTCACAGATAAAGATAAGCCCTGTTGGTCTCCAGAACTTGATCAGGGCCTAATCTTCCTCCAAAATTATGGTATTTAAATTTTTGTCTTTGATTGACTTTTATAACAGAGAATGAAGTTAAAGAAAAATTTTCCCATCTTTAATTGTTCTCTTTTTGGTTAGGTTTAATTTTTATTATTTTTAAATTATAGACAGCCAAGAATCGGTAATGTTTTGAGGGGGTTTCTCATGGAATGGAATTGAATGGACTGTGCTTCTCTCACTATCTCTCTCCTCTTTAGTGTTACTCTGGTTTTGTAACTGTTCCATGTTTGGGTCTTGGAAGAAAAAGGAAAAAAATTTGGATGTTGTTTGATATTTTTCTCTTTTTATTTATTTGTTTAATTTTCTTTTCTTTTGGGAGCTTGTTTGATTCGACTTGGTTTAGACTGACTGACCAAAACCTAGCGCTTAGCATGGAGTGCACATGTTTGAATTGAGTTTTTTTTAGTTGGATTTGAGTTGAATTATTATGTAGTTAATGCATGGGTTTAAATGCTTTAAAAACTTAAAATGTATTAAAAAAAAAACATTAAAATGAAATTTGTTTAATTTATTTCGGTAATTAAAAAAAATATCATTTGAATTTGTATATCTATAATTATGAACTTTTAAAATTTGAATTAAAAAGTTATAATAATAAATTATAAATAGTTAAAATTGAAAAAAAGCAATTACATTTACCCCAAACACTTACTAATTTAGCACCCAATTTTATTAAAAATTATAAAATTTAAATCTCTCGTTCAAGTTAAATAAAAAATATATATATAAAGAGTAGACGAAAGAAAACTGAGGAAACTAATAAAACCACCGTACCATGTCATAATTTTGTTTTCTTTATTTATCTACCTTTTCGAGTAATAAAGGAAGACCAAACAGCAAAGGGTACAACCAGCAGAGCTCGGGCATAATTATGGAAATAAAAAATGAGTAATGTCCATTGTATCCATCTTTGAAGCGTCTGACCTTTTTCTTTTTTTTAAAGGTGCAGAGTGAGTAGGCAATTTATCATGCGTTAAATAATTGAAATTTTAGCACCTTTACTTAGATAGGACCCTATAACCAAAAAATTCAGTTACTTCAAAAAATAATAAATAAAAAATCCACAGTTCATATATATATATATATATATATATTTTAAAACTTTTATCCACGTCCAAACATCACGGCAGATAAATTAGGAGCTTTGGTATCATAGAATTTCCATAAATATTGGGTTCTATTTCTATATTTACCAAGCTAAGTGCGTCGGTAAATATAATTAGCAGTTAAAGAGAGAGAAAAAAAAAAAAAAGCTAAGGGCGTCTATTCAATCAAAAAACTTATTTCCATCTTTCTGCATTAAAAAAAAAAAAAAAAAAGACAAGAAAAGAATTGCTATTTAAAATTGCCACGCAAGGACATTAACTACTTTGCAAGTGACTTTGCAAATCACCAATGACAGAGAATAAATGATATTTTAACATAACGTTGTTGTAACCCCATCTTCTTCTTCAAATTTTTTAATGCTGTCAAATGTAACTTATATATACCTATCCTGTTAAAGTTATATTTTTTTATTTGAAGCCATTTGGAAAATATTACACATTAATAATTTTCATGTTATTTGTCGTTAACTTTACATCGGACATAAACATACTTATAAATATAATATATAATAAATGCCATGGCTTTAAAGGAAAAAAAAAAAAGTATTAGTGACATGTCAATGTTTCACGACCCCAAAAACTTTGGCCATTGAAGAACGATACAACTAACGCTTGATGTCTAAGTCAACGGATGTGAGAATGCGGGCTTGTGGTCCCAAAGAACCATTACTCAAATGCTGAATCGTCGCCACGTATATGGCCTCCTTGCAAACACCGATTTCAGTGATAGCTCTGATGTACAACCATTTACAGTCGACCCTTGAAAACTTCAAAGCCACAAATTTGATTTTGTAAGACAAAAATTTCAACTATTAACATCTCCTATCTAGTTTCGATATCCCAAATAATATTTAATCAATTATATTTTAACATATTATTAAAAAAAAATAGATTTTAAGATATAAAAAATCAGTTATAAAGTATTTTAAATTTTTTTATATGATTTGACATAATATTATTGATTAGACATTATTTGGAATACAAAAAATTGAACAGAAGATGTAGATCCCCTTATTAATTGAGTAATTAGCTTTAACGGGTTGTAAGTTAGTTTTTTTTTTTTAATTATTTAGGTTTTATTGGTTGTTTAAACTGGTTAACAATTCAGAACTTGTACCCACATAGTCCTAAATTAGGAAGTTTATTTATTTATTTATTTCAATAAAAATCAATTTTTCCCTAATTGTAATGCAACTTATCCTCTCTCTCTTTTTTTTTTTTTTGAGTAACAACGTATCCAAATTTTGATTGCCTCTCTGTTTCAGATTTTTAACTCCCCATCATGCGTTCCATACCTTTTTTTACCCGGGTAAAAATCTTTCTGTTATTATTTCTTTTTTAACACTCTTACCTAGTCAAAAGTTTTATATATAGACTTTTTCTCACATATACAATCCTTCGCGGCGGATCGCGATAAATGCGCTGATTGAATTATTTGAAAGCGAATTCTTGGATTGGACAGAAAGTATAGGATAAATTATAGATTTCAAGAATTTTCAAACAATTTGATTCAAAGCAGAAAAAAAAAAAAAAAAATGCCTCAATCCAGACAGGGGCTTAACCGTTGAATGTTAAAAGTCTTATGCCCGAACAATTTGGAAAATGATATTCGGAAGTTGTAGCACTTGCTGCGTTTTTCTTTTCCTTTTGATTATTATTCTGATGTGGATTCCTCTATCTATCCTCTTTGCATACTTTCTGCAAAATTTTTTTTTTTTTTTGAATATTTGCTGTGCTTTTCATCGCTAGAATATACTGCTTTTTGCACCCTCCTTTTGCGCCAATGGATTGATTAGTCTTTTGTCTGAGCGAAAACGATACTTTCTTCTTAGGTATGCTTCAAGTCAAGGTTTGAACCTTTTTTTTTTTTTTTTTTCCTTATCTTTTCTTTTCTTTTTTGAAGTAAAGATTTGAACTTTCTAGTACTACTTTCAATTGACTGTTTTTTAGGGTCTTTTTTGTTTTAATTTTGTATTTTTGTTCTAAAACTTCTAAATGTAATCTATGATTTAAAATGACTCTTGGTAAATATCCACACTATATATATATATATGTTACATGATATATTACATACAACTTGCCAAACAAAAGAATACTAGAAAGCGGCTAAAGGATATACTTTAGAGCAAACTAGACATTTGAAAAAAGCTGATGTTGATCAATATATAATTCGCGTTGTCCATATGCAAAGGCAATAAAAGCCCTTTATTTATTTATTTTTTTTCTTTTTATACAAGAATGCAACTTTCTTTTTGAAACAAGTGGTTGTTACTTAAATCAAGGAAAGGAAAATTAAAATTAATAAAAAAAAAAAAACATATGATCGGTGACGAATCAAAACAAGAGGTCCACCAATTTAATTATGCCGTCATGGTGCATACCAAGAGCATCTTACTGTGGGATCCGGAATTTTATGAATTATTACACTCAATTCCAATTGACAAAGACGACCAATATAATATAATCTTAAAAGAAGATTCATATATATATATATATATATATATCCCATTTCTTCTCTAGACATTCCAGTTTTTGACAACCTTTTTTACCCTTTAATTTTTCTTATCTGTAGTTTGATCAGTTGTTGTCGTTTGCCGACTTTGAAAGCTACCCAAGAGGCATAACTTGTGGGGGCTAAAATATCACAACTTTCAACCACAACTTTTGTAAGAAAATCTACTATACACATGAAGCACTGCATTACATTTACATATTCCTCTTCAGCTATTGTAGTATGCTGTACGCTATATGTTGTACCGCCGCTGAACTAGCTGGTCAAATTATGTTATTACTTTTCTGCATTTTACTTTACCGTTCATTCGTGAGAGATCAAATTCGGTGACGTCACACGAGTAAATCAATTTTAGGTGTCTTTCACCTAGGAAAATCATTGAACTTGGTTTCACATCACTGCAAGAGTGCCGACAATATTTGTGGTCTTGCCTATAATTATAGTAAGTGACGAAGTCATAAAATTTTGTTAGAAGGTCCGGGATCTGACATAATTTATATTATAGATATAGTGATAATCATGAAGGCAAGACTAATACTTTGTCTGGTATGATGAAAAATAGGAAGGAATAAAATTGGTGCAGGGAAAATTGAATGGAAAATAAAAATGTGTTTGTTTGGTAGGAAGGAAGAAATAATGAAAAGAAAAATACGGTGAAAAAAAAATATAGTAGAGCCCACCAAATTTCATCTCTTCAACCTTGGGTGGAAAATAAAAATCCATCCATGTTAATTAAAAATACAATTTTGTCTTATTTTTAAATTAAAACAATACAAATAAGTGGATGCAATAGTAATTATACAACTTTTTCATTTTCTTTCCTTCTTTTCTACCAAACAATCTAAAGAAGAACTAAAATCTTCTCTCTTCCTCGTATTTTCTTTCACTTCAATTTTTTCCTTACCCTCTTGTTTTCTTTCCTTCCTCCCAAATATAGGCTAAGCGCATATCAGAAAATCAAACGGTCAGAAAAGAATTTGTCTCATCAATGTGTCAACTATAGTACGGAATAGTAAACTATTTGGTTACCGTATACTCTTTTTCAGTTTTGGGATACAAATTCTAGTTTACAAAGTGGTTGAAACGGGGAAAAAAAATGGGGAATCACAGGAAAGCTGGACCTCGAAGGGAACCAGATTTTAGAATCACAATTAAAAAATAAATAAATCAATAGGACTGAAACTTTTCATCCTTTAGAACAAATGGTATACCAACACAAAAAAGGCAGTAAAGAGCAGTAACAATGTGGATGGAGTAGCCGAAATCTGACCTCTACTCTTTTCGTTCGCTGCAAGAATGTCGGTGCAATCGAGGCCTTCTTTCCCTTCCCTGCATTGCAAGGCGAACAGGCCAGGCGGGTATTTGCCATAGAGATTTATGTAGCTGAACATGGTAGAAGCACAATCGCTTTGATCATCATTAATGGCATCCGCGAAAGGGCAAGCAAACTCCTTGAATGCCTGGCAACAGGACTGAGGCGGGTATTGAGGCCCTTTGCACTGGCTTGTGATGATTGTGTAGTTTTGTGACTCAAAGTTTACGGTGCAACCTGCGAGAAGACGAAAAGAAAAGAAAAACCGCTAGCTCAATCCGCTGCAATGCAATCGGTTGTCTGTCAAACAACAGATTTTTTTATGTCTGGAAGAATTGTCATAAATTGCATGAAGAAAATTTTCTACGAACTATCAAGCAAACATATTACTATATTTCATGTTATCTTCTCCGTTGCATGCCATATATTAATAATGAACAAACAATTCAGAAAACAAACAGACAAACACAAATTAATGAAAAGCATCATCGAAAACAGAAAAAAGACGATAAAACATGTTTAGCACGTGGAAAATATGGCTGTCATGGGTCAATTTAAGGGGAAAAAAAAAACAAAGGAAACATAAGAAAAAGACAAAAACCAAGAAAAGAAGAACAAAAATAAGATCGTACTCTTTTTGGCCTGAAGGAGGGAACGAGAATTGGACCCATGTGACTCAAACACTCTATCTGCAAGCAAAGACAGATAAATCGGATTATAAAAAGACAAAAAACAAAACCAAATGCCAATATCAAAAAAAAAAAAAAAAAAAAAAATCAATATGATTCGGAAAACAAAGGAATTTACCCGAAAGGAAGGTGGTGGAGGAGGACGAGGCCAAGCCTATCACAAAGAAGAAGAAGAAGAATAAGAAAGCATGAAAAGGGGAAGAATTGGAAGCCATTGTTATCTCCGGAGAGCAAAAGGTGGAGAGGGGTCGATCTCCGCCTTCTGAAACACGATGGGTTTGTCCTCTCTGTCTCTTCTGCTTCTGAGGCGGTTTTTTTTTTTTGGGTTGTTTGTGAGAGGAGAGCAATGGAGGAGAGTAGCTTGTTGCAGGAAATGTGGAGAGAGAGAGAGATTGAGAAAGAAGAACGAGATAGGAGAAGACGCGTTAAGGTAAGGTTGTTAAGGTGGCAAACTGTGCATAAGTCAGCTTTGTCATAAAAGATGTTAAAGTTTCTATTTCAGTTTTCCTAATTTTTCAATCCGTTTTTCTGTTTTCGGTGGAGTATGGACAATGTGTGACATTAGTCGATACAAATTTCAATTTTATTTACTTTTTAAATGACATATAATATGGCTGACACTTTTTTTTTTTTTTTTATAATTTTTGATAAGGTGTTTGTGGGTACTACATTAATACGTGAATATGCGATAAAATCACAAATTTATAACAGCTGTTATATAGTTTTTTATGGTTGGTAACTGTTTGATTATGTGGTTTTTTATCACAAGTTAAAACAAATTTGTTAGGTACCAATCATGAATAAACATATGCAAAATAGAAAAATAATAATAATAATACCATGATTATTCTCACTTGTGCCCTTCAATTTTAGAATTATTGTCACTTTGTCCCTTTAACTATACAAACTCATATTTGTTCATTGAGTTTTGAATTTGTTCCAAATAATTCTATATGAAAAATAAACGAAAATATAGGGGGTTAAGTGTGATGCCTTTTTCCATTTGTTTTTAACATAAATTTTGTCTGCAAGAGTTAAGTGAGAATAATTCCCGACCTTTTCCATATGTTAATGAAAATTCTAATAGAAAAGGCTGAGGAGAACCAACTCAAAATCAAAGGACAGAGTGGATTAAAAAAAAAAAAAAAAATCCCACTTTAAAAGTTATTATCGTGCAAGAGGAAAAAAAATAAAGGAAAAAAAAAAAAGACAGACTCAAATTGCATCTATTGTACAATTAAGCCAAACCAATGTGCAAAACCTTTCCATTTCCAAGGTCATAGCTTCATCAAGTGTGTCAAATATGTCCTCAACATTTCCTTGCAAATTTGCTCTTTTGAATGTAATGCTTGCTAGTTGAGTTTGCCACACAATGTTATAAACAAGAAATGCAAACAAATCTTATGTAGCAGCTCTTTGCAGTCAAAAGACCCATAAACAAAAATTCTCAAGTAAAACTTTCTTCCTCTTCTTTTTTTTTTTTTTTTTAATAGAGAAAGAAATGTGCAAATCAGAGGGCTGATCACATAGCATATAAATTAGTTATGAGATTTATCTCTATTTCCGTGGAAAAAGACCCAAAAAAAAAAAAAAAAATTGCGATGGAGCTTCTCCCCCAAAAATTGGATGTAGTGTATGGTCTGTTGAATAACTGAGACTAGCTTGCAGTTTGGTGGCCATATACCCTACCTTTTGTTGCCAGTCGCAAACCGATAGTTGGAAACCCTGTATCGGTGTGTAGAAAGGTCAAGACGAAGATAAGTTGGAAAACAAGCTGTCTGTAGAAGGAATTAAAAAAAACAGCAACCATAATACCATTGAATTTTGTCCCAATGTTTGTTAGCAAACCAAGTTGAGCATTTCATTAATGAGATTTCGGGAGTAGATTCGAAAAAATCACCTCAGCATTTCGAAAAGGTTTCCTCCTGTCGCCGCGCCTGCAAACACTTGATCTTGGATGGCTATTAACATATGTCGCTAGTGTGCCGCATTTTCCGCGTGATGGACCTGCCCATCCGGAGTCGTCGAGTTGTGAGAGCGTCTAACAAAACAACCAAGGCATCCTCGATGGCATCAGCCTGTTTATCCAACCCACAGGAGCTAAACTGTGGAAGAAGTTGCAGCTCAGAGAGGAGGCCAATAGCTGCTGCGGCAGTGCAGGTACGATCCCATGATGGTTGGGGCCTGCCCAAAATGTTCCAAAAAAGCATTGGTTACCAAGTAAGAATAACCATGCTAACGATTTAGGATGGAAGAGAATATGAGGGAAGAGCATTAACAACATGAAGAGAACATAAAATTATGTTTCTCACCGAAGTTTATGCATTGCAGAAGCGCCCATATTTAAGGATATACAAGGAAAATCTTCCTCTCCCCAGACTAACTTGGCACGATCCTGCAGGCAGTAAGAATCATCGTAAAACTTTCTCCGTCACAGCTTCAGACTAACTATGTTAAGGATGTTGAATCCATCCGCTTGGAAATCTATAAAGAGTATATTATCTTTAGGTAGCTCCAAGCAAGTATATGCAATTCTCTTGATGCTTTGAAGATGAATGAATACTTATAGTTATAGCATTAACTTAGAAAAAATGCTCGTAGCGAAGGCAATTCTAACAATCCAGAGCTAAATTTATTTAATATTAACAATTAAAAAAAAAAAAAAGAAGTAAAGTTGAACAAAGGCACCAAAGCAAAGAATATGTCTGATGATTTACCTTCAACCGCCTGAACATTGCGGCAGAGTTACTCCATGTACCATCAATCAAAACAAAATTCAGAGTTTCATCTCTATTTGTCTGTGCAGCAGAATATCAGAATCAACGACTAAAATAGAATCTTGTTGATCACAGATCAGATAAGGATCTCTTATTAAATCCATGAAGTGGCATGAAAAGGGGCAAAAACTGCAACTCAACAATTTACAGCCTCCTATTATGCCAAAAAGAAACACTTCATTGGTTTCGGTTGTAGAATAAAATTGTACGAGTTCCTCTATATTTATATCTACAAGAACTTTTGCTTTCTTTTGATGAGTCGCAAAATTGCAGAGTTAATCAACTAGGCTCCATCAGACCGACGACGTGGGCCTGACCTCTTCCTCTCTACAACCCTTGAAACTTTGACCTTGTGGAAAAGTGACAACACACCCAACCACCAAGGCACAGAGGGTTGTAACAGGGGAGCTAACCCGGGAAATAGTGAAGTCAAAGCTCAGCATAGTAGTTTTTTAACACAGACAAACATATATTTCAGAACTACAAATATGTTTGCATTTAAATCTTAAACCAATAGAAACCAGATGTGACTAGCTAGATGTTAAAAGTAGAATAAGGCATATGAAAGGTCCACACTACCCCCAAGAAGGGAAAATAGTTCAAAAGATAAGATGCGAGAAAGCCATATGTGAAACAGATTGACATCATGACATATGAGATGACAGAGTATAACTAAATGGGACAAGCCAACTAAGATCGGAGTAGGAACCAGGGTCAAGACAAAATCCAGGCTCTAAGATAGTACTTTCAGAATATGGTTCCATCAACTGATCATCCTATCTTCTGGAAATGCCTCCACATGATGAGAGAAAGAAGATATACTACTTTGCGTTCTCATATGCACAAGATAGACTAGAAGTTTCATATTCAAAATCAGCACTCAAGTTTAGGATGATACAAAGTTAGAATTCAAGCTGCAGATAATCAACCAAGAAACAACCAGCGAGTAAAATTTTGATAAGAAAGAAAATTCACCGTAGTCTCTGTGGATTCCAGGTTTATTGAATATCCTTCACTAAAAGCTTCCTGGACTGTTTTTACCACTGCATTCTTGTTCGGATAAAGGCACCAAACCTTGTCTTTTCCTGAATTCAGGGGAACCAGTTGGCATCATTACTCTAAAGGTGTAGATATGATAAAGATTGGGAATGATGTTAAATAACTTATTCTTGATTAATCTCAGTAAGAATACCGAAACTACATTCAACTTGCAGTTACCATTAGGCCCACATGTTCTTTAGATATTTTCCTTTTTCAACTCATCAGCCATGGCCTTTAAAAACGTGTCCACAGAGAAAGAATCATCAGTCTTCTATAAGCACCAATATCCAATACCCTCTCTTCTATGTGACGGAAACAATAAGTACCCATGTGGTACTAGTGTCCGCCCTGGGACATCCTTCCTCAATTGAACTAGTACTAAACATTCTAACTAGGAATTGGTTCTAGTTCTACTACAATATGTCAAGACCTGCTCTGATGCAAGTATAATCCATTTTGGCTCTACTAGCTTCACCGATCTTGAAACATGTCTAGACAAGTAAGAAACCTCCGTCCCTTGTAAGTGCCAATAATTGGTTCCCCCGGATGATTTAACAATATATGTAACACACATATCACATACATAAGCCCCATAAAAATTGTAAAAAAAAAAAAAAATAGAATTAATTGAAAGAAGCAAGAACTCTAAACATACCCGCATGCTTAAATGCATTCCACATGATTTCCTCGGGTTCATCAATGCCAAAGATGCACAAAGTTGCTGCTTGAAGACCAAATACCTGCCACAACAGCTTGCCAGTGTTGTTCTGCCGTAAAAAATCCTGCAAAAACGAAGTTTGTTATCTCATTGCTTTCAAAAGACTTCATATATTCAGAACCTATTCATGGATGACAGAATCTCCTGAAAACCTTCGGATGCATGTACAACCAGAACCTCACTCCATTCCAAAGCTTGCAAGGTGTGACTCTCGAACACATACAGTCTTCATATGGTAGCCAACACTGCACATTAGCAGAAGTCTTTTAAAACATAGCATGAGAAAGAGACAGATTCCGAGAGTAAGAGATATGAGAAGGAAAAGAGAGAGAGAAAGAAAGAAAGAAATATGTTTTTGGTTTTACCATAGCAACTCAAATACCTTTTGACAAAGGTAACCCCTACTTCCAAGCAAGCGACATGCTATTTGTCGAGCTGAGAAGAATTGGAGCTTCTGTTCTGAATCTCCAAGTGCCTCGTATGTTGCTCGGTGTTTTTTGTCCTCTTGAATTTTAAAAGAACCCTGAAGTTCACCCAAAAAAAAAAAAAAAAAATCACACTAGAAATTTAGAAATCACTTATCTTGTTCCCAATAAACCAATGAACACATAGAAATTCAATAAAAAAAAAAAAAAAAGCATTAAAAGTTTCAATAAATACAACCTAATATATTTTGTTCCCATGTCCCAATACCTGAAGTTTGCCGCCATTACCACCGAAGCTCATCTGGGCATCAATGTTTCTCTCCAAAATCTTCAAATCCTCGACGATTCTCGTGACGGCCATGGGTACAGGAGAGGTGATTCCCCAGCCATGCCATTCCTGTAATGTAATGAGATTGAGAGACCCTTCTTCTTCTTCTTCTTCACCTGAGCCGCCGTCGCACAAACGAGCTTCTCTCGGAGACCGTGATGCAAAAGTGGAAATTAAGGTTTTTCTGGGTTGGGAAGAATCCATTTCCATATGGGTCTTGCGAGAAAACGCCGGAGACGAAGGAGGAGGGCATTTGAAGAATGTCAAGGTCCTCAAGATTGAGACCATGGTGGACACGACACTCTCTTGTATGCATATGCTATCACTAGTTGTCTCCCCTTTCCCCGGACCAAACAACCTGTCGTTTTTTCTATTCTTTTTTGGGGAAAACGACAATTGGCTTCCCTTAATGTCTTTTTTTGCTTAAACGACAAAGGAGCTTAGTACTGATATAAATTAAGGATTTTTATTTTTTATTTTTTTTTAACGAGGCTAAATTCCTGGGGACTTCCTTTCTCTGCTTCAATGGCGACGATACCAAAACAAGTCGCTCTCTCATCTCCTCTTTCCAATCATAGGATGTCCCTCTCCCAGGCGATGATGTCGTATCCGGCGATATCATTCTCCTGTCGCCGACAAATCGGTGTTTTTCCCGTTTTCCGATCATTGAGAATCATCTCCCCTCCGATTCGATCAGTGCCGCCATTGAATTGTAGGACTCGTAGGGTTCTTCGTCGAGTCGGCCGCATTGTCTCTGATGCTCCGGAAGCCTCCGTAGATGGTAAAATTTTTTTTCTTTTTTTTTGGGTTCTATTTCTTTAATTCTCATATCGCTCGTTCAAAATTCAATCTTGCCATGGTGAGATCAAAATTTCATTTTTTCTTTTGTGTTTTATGCCTGTTCTTAGATTTAATTTCTTTCAACAAAAAAAAAAAAAAAAAAGAGCCTAAAGTCATGTTTCAACTTATTATGCATCTCATTAGTTGAAGAACAAGTTCCATTTTCATGGAGTGAAATGATTTTATTACGATACATTAATAGATAAACTTGAACAGTTTGTGGTCTCTCCTAATTAATGTTATTCATGACTTTTTTTTAATATACATATATATATATATATGTATATATATGTGCTTTTCTTGTAGTAGAGCTGATATATTTTGCAAAAGAAAATCCTTGGCTGATATTGATACATTTGCTTACGTTAAAATGTTTTCTGGTAAACTAAGAAGATGAACAAATCACAGAAAGGGCCTTAATATGATCCAATTCTGCGTGGAAAAAACTTGTCATGCTTATTGAGTACCCTTATGTTCTATGAATGAAGAATTAGTGGGAACGTTCTGCCATGACTATTAAGATGACCCCCTTATTGATCTTAGTTAGGCGATAAATCACATGCTGATCAGTGAAGAGAAATAAGGTCGTTGACAATGGTTGAGAGTTCAATGTGGTGCACACTTCCGAAAAGCTTCCTTGCAGGCCCTGATTACCATAAAACATTGACCGGTTCGAAGACTTCTGCTGACAGTCTGAAAGAATGGCTGACCATCCTCCGGAGCGGAGGAAAGTGAATTCTGATGTCTCCATAGGCTAACATGATTCTGTTATTGTTTTTATTATTAGAAACTTCCATGGAGCGGTTAAGCTGGCAGCCACTCGATTGGTTAACTGCTTAGTGCCCCTGGTTGTGGAGGCTCTGGTTAACTGTTTTATTGTATGCCAGAGTTACCTCCTTAGAGCCCCTGATGGCAGAAGAACATTAACAGGGACTCTGTACTCTGGTCATCCTTTCTTGAAACCGATTATCAGTGGATTCGTAGAGAGCTTTACTTTGCAGCTCATAACGTCGCTAAATGGTCTTGAGCCTCTGATTGTTTTCTTGCTTAATTTAGATTATATTCCTGAACACATCTTTTGGGGTGTTTTTAAAGTAGTTATCCCTCCCTTGACTCTTTTGTTGGGGTACCTCTTCTCAGCTTTTCTCTGCCTTGTGTTAGTTCTGTTTTCCTCGGCTTGGCTGTTGGGTGTTTGTAGGTGCTTTTGTTGTTTCTTTGCTTGTTGTTTGTTTAGGCTGCATGCCCTTGCCCCCTTTTCCGCTGTTGATGAAATCTAATTTTCATATATAACCCAAATAGAACTACCACAAGCGGTCATATGCTCCATATGTAAACGAGAAGTGATTTCTACCGTAATTATACTTTAATATTTTTTTAGTAGTACTCGTTGAGCTGATGCTCTATCAACTAGGTAATAGTTGTGTATGCTGTGAAATCACGCTTTGTTGCTTCTCACTCCTTGTTTAATCTATGAAAAAGGCTGATTTTTAGAGTAATGTAATGGACTCTTTGTATTGATTGTTTTCCTTACCCTCGTTCCATTTGGCAATTGTTTTATGTGAAATGCACCCCAATCTTTCTTTATATTCATCTGACTCCTTCCCTGGTCCTCCATTGCAGTTCCCACGGTTACTGATGCCACATGGCAATCTCTTGTTCTTGAGGCCGAGGGTCCTGTTCTTGTAGAGTTTTGGGCCTCTTGGTGTGGGCCGTGTCGCGTGATTCATCCAGTAATTAGTGAACTAGCAAAGGAGTATGCTGGCAAACTTAAGTGCTTCAAGTTGAACACAGATGATAGCCCTTCAACTGCTAAGCTGTATGGAATTCGTAGCATCCCAACCACCATGATTTTCATCAACGGTGCAAAAAAAGAGGCGATTATTGGCGCCCTACCCAAAGCCACTCTATCTTCCAGCATTGAAAAGTTCTTGTAGGAGAAAAAACATGGAAAGGCTCTACAGCCTACCACACTGTCTGAATCTCTTGATGTCTCTGATGCTGTGAGGTAAAAACTCACACTCAGTAAAAATCTTGGAAGCTTCTTGTTTTTAGGAAAAACTTATTGTTTTTGCTTATTAAGTATTGTTGTTTTAGCTATTAGATCAACTTTTCAAATGTCTTATCTATAATCGAAAACAGTTTCGTGTGTCGCTCTATCAATTTTAAACCTGGAAACTCACATATCAAGCTGTTAAGTTAATCTAATGACTAAAGCAATAATACCTACCGGTAAATGTACAGTTCCTACAGTTAGTTTAGTATTGTAATTATTATCATATTTTATTCAAGGAAACATGGACGCCTTTGTGGAAATTTTGTGATATTTTCTCACAAAAGCAGTTGTAAGAATCTTGGGGTGATCTAGATGGCAAATTTTTCCAATCTTTCTTGAAAAGTTTCAACATAAACACGAAACATGGACGTCAGTCCTCTTTTCAAGTTTGATTGTTTATTTTTATTTTTTATATTTTTCTCATAATCTAGAACTTTTGAATTTGACTGGTTCATGGGAGGGGTGATGAAATTGGATGGAGCTAAAAAGTATAATATTATTTCTTTTTCAGATATCGTCGCTATAGTGCTTACATATGAATTCGGAAGTTGGAAAGCCAGACCCAGTTTCTTAATTCTTTTGGGTTCAAGATTTTTTGGTTTTGTTATTTGAAAAGTCATTTTATAATGACGGTGCTGCTGTGCAACTATGACTGTTTTTCTTGGACTGTCACATGTATCAAGACCAGTACTTTGATTTTTATTGGTAGTTAGTAAATACTAGTTGGAAGCTAAACATGCTGCATTAGGTCAAGTCTATAGGCATGCTTTGACGGAACTTATTCGATGTTGTTTTTGACTTCCTTGAATCTAAAAACTACTTCGTATAGTGTTTAGATCTATCAGAAGAGTTTTGATTCTTTTAAAAAAGCTTCTAGTCAAAGTTATTGTCATGAAACTATTTGCTGAACTTAGTTTAGCTGATCAACATAAAAAGGTCCGGTTTGTAACCAACAACAAATTACAATATTCTACACATACAACTAGAACTACCATATGACTGGCTATATTTGGATTGTACCATGGAATTTTGAGATTTGAACTGAAGGTCCGATCCAAAAATGAAATATTCAACTATATAGATTGATTTGACCATTATCCAATATTTAAAATTATTTACACGGTGCAATCATAAATGATTGGTTATACGCTCACTCATTATACTCGGCAGAGAAACTATTCTACAAAGAAACTAAAGAGAATTGGTGGAGTTTGGCCGTATAGCTACAAATGTGTCAGGCGAGTCTCATGACGTGTTGTGGCATATTTAGTAACACGCTAAAACATTTTCTGGTTGATCAACCAACATAAGAGTTTGTGATATACATAGATACATATATATATTTATATATATATATATATATGCCAGGAGATTGCATGCTCAATATCCTTTATTTTCCATTTTATATATATTTGTTTGTTGAAATGGGAGGGGCATGGGATGTGATGGGAGGTAAAGTTTTCCATTTTATATATATTTGTTTGTTGAAATGGGTGAGGCGGGGGATGTGATGGGAGGTAAAGATAAGCATGTACACACACACATACATTAATATATATATATATATATATATATATTCATTGCCTTGTAAATATCAAATTTGGTTCAGTCCACATAGTTACTGGCCAGCGATGTTCTAACAAAAAATCTTCTGCAAAGATGAGCAAAAGAAATATAACAAAAACGAAAGTTGAAATGTTATTGTTGTTGTTGTCATACATTTTTTTTTCCTTGACTATAATAAAGGAGTAGATATGAATCTACTATTCCTTTTTGATGGTTAAAAAAACGCACCATTTCGGTGTTTTTTTATTTTTATTTTTATTTTTTTGTCCTTTCTGATAATTACTGTAATTGATATTTGTTTTTCATCTCCCACATGTTGTATTTTTGTAAGAGTTTTAAAATTTGAACTTAAAAAAAAAACTATTTAATTCAAATTACAACTTTGCTATATTATAACTTACACATTTATTATTTTTTGAATGCAAAACGTCTGAAAAAAAGAAAAAAGAGTAGGTGTTTTTAAGAAATAATAGGAAAGAAACAATATTTTTTATTTTTTACAGGCATATTGATAGGAAAGCAATTTGTTTGTTTTTTTTTTTTACTTCAACCTGCATATTGATATTCATTTTTTTTTGGTGAATGTATATTAATATTCATTATATTCAAATAAAATGAAGCCATTTTATATTGAAATTACTTCAATCTCAAATATGAAAAATTCCAACTAATATTATTAAACTAAAAAATGTGTCAATTTCTCATGTTAGCTGATTTTTCTTCTTCTTTTAAGTTTTTTAATATATAATAACCTTAAATACATAGTAAATTGTGGATTTTTTGTTATAAGGCTTAAATTTTTTTTTTTTTTATGAAATATGTGTTTAAGATTTCTTTTTCTTTTGAGTTATAGATACATCAGCCTCTAACTTTATTTTCAAATAATGATGATTTGATCTATTATTAATTTTAATAAATCAATCCTTAAATTGTTGATTTAATTATAATTCTTGGTAAAACTAAAAAACGTTCTATAATTTTGATAGAATCTACTATGTATGCGGCACATAGCTTAATTTGTCTTAATTTTCTACAAATTTGACCATCTATAATACAATGTAAAATTTATGTACTAAAATCAAAATTTGACATTTTGCTATGAATATCATTCCCTAGTATAATTTTATTTTTCGTGGTAGATTATAATATTTGATTGCTATTTATTGTCTTGACTTTATTGATATTAATATTTTTAAAGTTATTTAAATATTAAGGGTTACTTTATTTAAAATTTATGGTTCATTTGAAAAATACATTTATTTTATATCATGTTCGAATGTAATTGATGGAAAATAATATACATTTTGATGTCCTTTTTATACACTGCATTCAAATATAATATGTGTTTTGATTGTTTATATTTAAAAAGTCATTATGATATATGTTGGTGAGAGAGGGTATCTGATATGATTAGTAAAAGTATATAGAAAAAGTTAATGGATGAACTGTTCAGATATATTTGTATTAAAATAAAATATAAAGGTACTCAATCATACATTACGTTGCATTGATATATAATATACTGCAAATAATATTTCAAAATGCACCATTAATAATTATAACAAAATGTACATATGACAATAAAAATTGTATTATAAATTAAAGCATGTAGGATAATATACCAAATATCCTATAGTCATATTTTTAATAACAAATAAAACATTGGCATTTACATTAGAGATGGTCCTAGAAGTTCAACTTTTAACATTATCTCTTTTAGAGATTTTTTTCCCTCATGTTTCTAATCTCAATTTCCTTACTGAAATTTTAATTTCCTTAGTTGTGATGGAGATTGAGTTTCGATTGCAATATATTTTGTTTCATTCTTTTAATGATCAAAATTGTGTGATATGTATTTTTTGACTAGACTATTATCAGTGCGTATATTTTAAATCTCTAAAAAATATTTATTTTTTCTTTTTCGTATATAATTATTTGCATTCTATGTTTTATATTATTAAAATTTCAGTACTAGCACGTGCCTTGACTAGCTTTAAAGAAAAGAAGAAGAAAGAAAAAGTCGTCCTCTAAGTAATTAAATTGGGTTTAGCGTAGATCATCTAATATAATGCTGATGCAATATTAAAAGTATGTAATATATAACACAATGGTTTCATGTTGTACCATATTAAAGCTGATCTGAATTTTGACATATAAACCCTAATTCATCAGTAATGACAGAGCCAACCTATATTTCAATGAAGGCATATATTAGATGATAAAATTTTTAAAGGGGCTTATCTAGAGATGATCATTTTTTGATAGGACAAAACGGAAAAAATATAATGGCTTGTTTGGTAAAACGGTTCAACTCAAACTAAACTGTACTTTTTCATCTCAGTTTTTATCTTTTTCTGAAAAATCAACAAAAATTATAACTAGTTTTTAAAAAGTCAACCAACTCAAACTTAAAAATTTCAACTCAAACCGTTTCACCAAACGGACCCTAAATTTTTACAAGTGAAATTGAAAAATAAAAAAATAAAAGATCAATGAGGGATGGAAGCCCACTTTCGGTCATGGATCACTCGGCTCATGTATGCTCGTAATTTCTTTCTGAACTTCTTCCAATGAGATTGGGTTGAATCTTTTAATCATACACGAAATCCCTTTTGACTTATTTGCAATCCAAACTAGTTCATACTCCTCATGCTAATTTGTAGCTTTTTTTTTTTTGGCGAAAGTTGCAAGCTGTAGCTTTATACACAGATATATATATATATATATATATATATTAAATCTAAAAATATTGTTTAACTTGTAGCTTTGACAGCTTAAATAAACAGGAAAGCAGCCCCCAATAATTGTGCTAGTCTCTACTAAGTACCAAGTACAAACTCGGTATGTAACAACCTCTTGGATATTTTGAAAGGCCAAAACGAAACTCAATGTTTTGTGAGAGTTGACTCAAGACAATTCCCTTCTTATCTTTTACATAGTTTATGTAAACCTCAATTTGCAGGTACATACAAGTTTTGCCATTGAACCATAGTTTCAAAACTTAATTACTGGCTATTGCATGCTCATTTCCATATATAATATATGTGTGTTTTTGTATAGTATAGAGACACGGGAAAAAGAAAAATAATAATAAATAAATGAAATTATAGAAGCAGTGATAAATTATCGTACTTGTAGCAGCCATGGTCAATAACAACAAAACATGACATTTTTATGCGGGGGACTAATACTATGTAATGGATAATTAGAGGATATTATGAGCAATTTTTCGTTTTTAGAAAAACTTTCTTCAAAATGATAGGGTATTTAAAACAAAACAAAAAAAAAGAAAAAAAAAAAAAGAAAAAAGGTTGAGGAGGGGCTTAGTCCTTCACTAACTGCGTCCCTGGCCAGAGTGTAGGGTCAACTTTGCAAATTTATTGATTAGCTTAAAGTCACGATAAAGTACTTGAAAACATAAACATAATTAAGAAAGAATTAATGGTGTGTTTATGTATGGTTGCTCTGTACATTGACTCGATTTTTTTCTTAATAAGAATTTTCGTAATGTCAAGATGAAAGTTAATTTAAGGTGGCAATTCACATTAGACGTCTCTAATTATAACCAGAGAAGGAAGAAATAAGATTGGGTTATTATTTGATTAATTATTATAAAAAAAGTTTGGAATCTGTGCTAACATGCCTTGACATTTTTTGTTTTTCTGTTGTAAACTTAGTAAGCGCGTAATAAGGGTTGGGAATGTAAAACGTTTGATAATTTTTTGAGGGAATGATTGAGACTGAATTTGCATATGAGAATTGGCTTAACAGAATAATAATTTTTTGATATACAAGTCGGCATATATAACTTGTTGCAGAGATAATATATTATATGTATACATATATGATATGATAGATATATATATATATATGTACATTTATGTGTAATGTCAACGTTACTGCATATGTACCGTCAATCAATTTAATAAAGCATATATATATGTTCACAATTTATTAATTTTGACGCAATTATTAAGCAAGTGGCATTGGGTTAGCTTATAATAATTTGCCATGCACGCCCCGTCTTATATATATATATATATATATATATATACATATATATATGTAGGTGTATATGTATATACACACAAGCACAAGACGACATTATAAATTGCACACTCCTTGTAGGGTTCTTCCATGTCCAAATAATCATAACTTGATGAAAACGGACTATAAATATTGAAAGAATGAGTAAATCAAATAATTGTATTCCTTTAAGCCAATAATAATAGTATATATATCCTATGTTCAATGTAAAGCGACATATATAAGCACAAAATAATAATCTGAGACAATAAAATATCTAACGCAATGATAAAATGGGCCTACGTAGCATGCCTAATAATCTAGTCAAGGATTTACAGGATTTCTTTGAAAATGAACATAGGGCAGATTTTCTTTTTCTCTCTCTTTTTCTTTTTGTTTTGTTTTGTTTTTGTTTTGTTTTGTTTTGTTTTGTTTTCGTGGTTATAACCAATCAATAAGACAAGAATTTAAAACCATGGTTATTAGAACACTTGAACCATTAATTAGGCCACCTTGATTTGGTTAAGGAATGTAGAATTAATCCACCTTGGATTTATTTATTTATTTTTCCGGAATTAGAGTGTGTGCCAAAGTACCACAAGCCAAATCCTAATCTTGGCAAACTTTTGGTGTGTAAGTTTGAATTAAGATTTTTAAGTTTAAATAGTAAATTATGTTGACTTTTCAGAAAAGACAAAATTTTTTTTGGGAAAAAGACAAAAATAATGATGAAAAAAATACAACTTAATTTAAATTAAACTTTTTGGCAAACACCCCTTTAAGGTTATCGTTTTTCAATCTAATTCCAAAGGGACCAAGTATTCAACCCAATTTATTCAGAGAAAAAAGTGAGCTAACAAGGGAATCCATTATACCTACATGACTCAAGCTCTAATATAATAAGGAGATAAACTTCATTAACACATAATAAACTTTTTTTATTGAATAAATAACTTCGAATTTGCTCAACTAAAACTTCATAGTTGTATTTGTACCATTGAATTCTGTAACAATTACAAAAGCTTATCTAAACAACAAGATACATACATATACATACACACATATATATATATATATATGTATAACCTGTTTTCTATTCATTGAATTACATTAGCTACATGATGATTCATATATATTATATTCATTAAAGTTTTATCAAGCCTTTCAGATTATTTATTTTCTAAAGTTTCACTTTTTCCCCCCTTTGATAATCGTTTTTACTGAATAAGCGAGATCTCTTAAATATTATGCAAGTCATGGGATAACCCTTACGAGAATAGTTTTAACTATTTAATCAAGCTATAGATTTTATCTTTCAAAATGATTTATGTTGTCATTACTTATAAAGTTACATCTTAAAAATATTGAGATAAAAGATCATTAAATGAATCTCTCTCCTTAATATCTCAAAATATATATAATTAGTAGGAATTCATTTCAACTCATCTTCTTCTTTGTTTTTTATTTGGCCATTTGGCCTTTTACTTTCTCAAAATATTCAAAGTTTTATTTGGCAAAATCAAATTATTCAAAGTTTAATGCTTCTTCTTTTTTTTTTTTTTTTAATTCAAAGTTTAATGCTTCTTTTTTTTTTAATTCAAAGTTTAATGTTTTTTTTAATTTAAGTGGATGATTCGAACTATACACTTTATGATAAAATGGGTAAATAATTATTATTAGACTATATTTATTACTTCAATAAATACAATTACTAGCTACACTAGTACTTTTAATAATTAAATTTGAGTAAAGTTAAAAGAACAAAAAATTTGTAGTTGACATTTTTGAAAAAAAAAAAATCAAAATAGTTTAGATACAATTAATACCGGCATGGCAATTTCTTTTATATATATATATATATATATATATTAGTAGAACGGAGCTAAAGAGTCTATAATTAACATTAGTTGGAGCCGACACTACACTAGATATATATATATATATATATATAGCTGCAAACGTGCTGGACCCCCTTTCCTAGATATTTAATTAAAGCATCTCCTGTTTGATGCGACTCACCGAGGAGATAAACTAAAATATGAAAAGATGTTCCACAAAAAACTAAATAAATATCTGCAGAAGTTATAGAGATTATAACATGTTATTAATAACATGGTACGGTGGAGATAAACAAATAGTATTCACGTTTTTATCAATTCTTGTGCTCCGGCATTGCTTTCCATCTGTCGTCTTGTTATAGATATTTGCAACATGAGTTAGTTTGCACTTTTTTTTTTTTTTTTTAAACATTGTTTAGAAGCACAGATTCCAAGTATTTATTAATTGATATAGTCTGCATTGGAAATAATTATTAATTATCAATAGAAAAGTAAGGAATGAAGATCATATTCAATCTTTTAGTTTTGTTTTTTTGTTTTTTTTGTTTTTTTTTAAATTTTAATAAGGAATCTGAACTTGATGTAAAATTATTATTAGATTTCTTAAATTTGATTATCTTATTTTTTTTTATATATTTTATTTTAGTGACTTTGAAATGAAAAATAACTCATATATCATATAAATTGATAGTTAAAAATTGAGAAATGTAATTTTCATTTTATTATCGTTAACTTCTGAATTAACTCCCACAAAGACATAGTAATTAGGATATGTCTTTGGATAAGGCTTGACAAGCAAACGTTTTTGTGAATTGTGACATGAAGATGAGAACAACTTCCCATCAAAAAGAAAAACGTGAAAAAAATAAAAGAAAAGAAAAAGATGTGAAGTGTGAACAAGACATTATGATAGCGAAGCTTCATTGTTGCTAGGAGCCTAGGACTGGCTTTAGTCCTTTGGCACAATTTAGGTACGGATGAAGAAACCCCCATCCAAGATGCCTAGCCATGACATATACGTGGACACATAATGACAATATCAACATTATTAACATTTTTTTTTTTGTGTTTGGTTCGTCAATTATAGATGGAATTTTTAAGTTAGAGTCGATTGATTTTTTAAAAATTAATTATAAATTTTGTTGATTTTTTAAGAAAAAAAATATTAAAATAAAAAAATACAGTTTAGTTAGAGTTAAACTTGAATGCTAAATAAAGTAAAAATCAAGTTTAAACTTAGAAAGCTTTATAAAACATTTTCAATATTCTTATCCGATCGCTTTTTTTTTTTTTTTTTTGGTTTTTAAATTCTTTCAAAGATTTATCAGTATGCAAAATATTAAATTGGGATGAGCAATAATAATTTCACGCATTTTAAAGTTGAGATATTGAACCCAAATTTCTTAATTCTATGTTTTAGAAGAAAAAAAATAAAAGAACAAATAGCGGGAAATACTCATTCTTTTTTATTTATTTATTTTTTATTTATTCCAAGATATTAATGGAAGGTTCTTTTGCATCATATATATATATAGCTCTGAAATGCTGGAATAACTACTTTTCAAATGCTAAAAAGCAACTACTCACGGTAAAGAAAATTGGAAAGGTTTATGTCTTGTTGGGTCAAAAATTGGGGCGCCTAATTTCTATTAAAAAAAAAAAAAAAACAATAACCGATTTGAATTTCAAACGCTTTCAGATATTCCAATCAATCAAAAGAAGCACTTGAGCTATGTTTCTACTTTTAAATAGAGCTTCAACCCACGTTTCAGCCCTATCCAGTAGAATTTTGCCACATCATACATTGTTGAGGACTAGTCCGCATCATCCACATCGGTCGTGCAACGTAACTATTGTTTTGACTGCTTTCCTGTTCTGCCAAATTAATTTTAACGGTCTATATTTAATAAGTTAATTAGAGATAAAAATTTTAAATTATTTAAAAATTAATTATAATTTTTTTTAATTTTTTTAAAAAATAAAAATTAAGATAAAAAATATAATTTAATTAAAGTTAAATCTTAATGATAAACAAAGTCTTAAATAAACGTATTTATAATAAATGGAAAACATGGAATTCTATGATATCACATAAAAATTAACTAAAATTTAGTTTTATGAATTTAAAATTATAACGATAAATGATAATTATAAGAGACAAAGGTAGTATTAGAAATATTGTTATACATGAGATTCTAAATTTTATGTATGGTAACTTTTTATACTATATAAAAAAAATAGCGTTAAAGATTAAAATATATATATATATATAAATATAAATATATTCATTAAAGATGATCTTACCTCAAGTATTATGCATATTCATGTTATATTCGGACAGAAATAGATAATTTATTATAGAGGGATCAAATTTGTATGTTTCAAATTAAATATATTAGATATCTCAAAATAAGACAAGTGAATATCTTCAAGTGTAGTTGATGAAAATAAAAGGCAGTCTATTTTTCGTTGTACATAAATGGACGATCTAATTTGTTGAATTTTTTTGTTTTTCGTTTTTTTTTAAGTAACCCACATTTAACATTTCAAAAATGAAGAAAAGAAAAAGAGCACTCTGAAAAACTTGGGTACATGTACCATCATAATTATAGATGCTTGGATTTACAGTCAAATTCTAATTCAGGTTAGATCATATAAAAATTAACACACAGAAATATTAGGGTCTTTGGACATCGTATAATAATCATAAAGCAAACATAAACAGAAAAATGATAAAAAAAGGGTAAAAGATAAAACACTAGGATTTAGAGAGGTTTGTCAGAATGTCATGCTACGTCCTCTTAGAGTCTAGAGTTTCATTATGTATGAATTTGAGTACAAGGTTACAATTTCTGGGAATAATTCGGCAATATTTTAGTAAGTAAAAGGGTTAATAGATCTCCCCCCCCCCCCCCCCCCCCCCTCCCCTTCCAATATAAAAGGTCTTTTTCTATTTATAGAGGGAAAGTAATCGATCTGGATTTGTAGGATAGTAGTGGGTGGTTCCCCACTACCCAAATAATTTAGAACATGTGTATGAACATGGGTCACGATGCCACGATTGATCGTGAGCTTGGCGGTTATGAATGTCGATCTTCCATCATTCATCGTTCACTGAAAATGAGCATTGAATGATAAACCGATCATCATCCATGATGAGCAATAGATGAGCACGCATCGGGCAATCGAACGCCATCATTCGTCGTTCGTTAGGCTGAGCCAAATGTTAACTTGATCGAAACACTTAGTAATTTTATAGGCTTTAAGAGGTCAATGAGACTGATATCAACTAACCGACGGATCATTGTTCGATGTTCGTTGGTACCTTCGTAGGTGGTAGGTCGGCTGTTGGGCCGAGCCCAAGTATTTGAGCTTAGGA